>OMNZ01076755.1:2247-17541 GCA_900303255.1 Lesueurigobius sanzi
CCACAACCCCCCCCCCCCCCCTCCCTCCCTTCCCCTGACTCTACATGCTAACTTCTCACTTCACCACTTCGAAAACCCTTTGAGGACCCTCGCCGTCACCTCCTCCCCTCCTCCCCTCCTCCCTCCTCCTCCCTGCTAGCCGCCTACACTGGCTTATTTCGTTTGCTCGGAGTCTTAATCTCTTCCACATCTTGCCTGAGAGGGTTATTTCTGGCTTCACTGTTCCCCGATGTTTGCATTATCAGGAATACATTTTGTCTCAATTTGTGTTTAATAAATGGTGAAAATGAGAGCAAGGCTGGCTCTGGTGCAAGTGAATCTTCAAAGAAACGTCCTCAGAATATGTGGGCATTCAGATTTGAGTCCACCACAGGCGAAACAGATTGTTTTATTTACTACTTAAAGGTGCATTGTGGAACTTGTTATGCAGAAAAACAAACTTGATATTAGTGTGTATAAGATCTTTTAGTGACCCAGTGGCTGTAGGTGGTTAACATGGCGCCTTCACTTTCCATGTCAGGCCTCCATGATGCTCCAGGATGCAATTTTGAGGGTGATTGGTAGGTTTTCACTGCGTTGCCATGAAGATGGTTCCATCAGCAAAAAAACTTACCAAAAGTTTATCCTGGAGCATCATAGAGGCCTGAGATGGAAAGTAAAGGCACCATCTAACCACCCATACAGCCGCTCAGTCACTAAAAGGTCAAATACGCAACAATATAAGTTTCCACAATGCACCTTTAAAGTGTGTCTTCTAAAAATCGGATTTGAAATCTGGATTTGGCCTACCAGTTGTGGTTGTCAAACTGTTAAACATGCAACCTACCGCTGGGAGTACGGTATATGGGTTTCTTCAGGTGGTGCTCAGGGTCAGCTGCAATATTAAGCTTTATAAATCATGCCTTAGTAATGCATTTCAAATAGATGTTTTCTGGTGTACACCCAGTTTAGATCTATTTTCTCATTTTTAGGCCTGGGTTTGTCCTGATTTGACCTTGATCTAGGCCTGGTGGTACTTGGAAGGTCAAGTATTTTATGAGGAGAGGTCAACATATTAGTGATAAAGGACAAGGGAACTGACAAACTCATTTATTTTCATTGGTATAATCAGGCTGCAGAGCAAAAGTTGTGGAAATTCTTTATCTTTGTGTCACTTCCTGTGTCCCAGGATCAATAATAAACATCACAAAAAGGTCAAACCAGGAATGACTTTTTTTGTTTTTGTGTACATGTATTTCCAAAATATAACTTTAACCCTATATATCCAACTATGTGTGTTCAATGTTCTGGTGAAACTTTAATCTAATGTGTTATGTTCTTTAAAGGGCCAAATTATGCATAAGTGGTTTTGAGTTATTCATTGTTTTATAATGCTGTTTCAACAGGCGCAGAGTGGGACTGTTCTGAGCATTTTGTTGGTGTTTAGTAGCCTGGCAAGCCAGACTATAGCATGAATTGTATAGTCTGGGGTCGTACCATTGGGAAAGTTGAAGGTTGTGGGTGGAGCCAACAGTTGTCGTTCAAACTGTTTTTGCCGTGGTTGGTCAACGCTATGACCAATCAGAGCAACGGAGGATCTTCCTTGTTTTGCTATCTCCACCGTCGTGCACTGTCATCCTGCTAAGCCCGCCTCAATGATTAAAAAAAACACACACAGAGCGTTGTGATTGGAGGCCATTCCTGGCCCAGCTACGAGCAGCTCCTATGGTGCGACGCTAGACGCACCCTAGTGGGCAAAAAATATTTTTGCCCACTAGGGTGCGTCTAGTTTACTAGGCTAGTTGTCTAGTTCTCTTTGGTACAACAGTGTGGGGGCATGGGGTGAGAAGCCTATCAGCAAAAACAAATATAAGTTGGTCATATTAATCAAGCGCTGACCTGTTCTGGCGTCAGTGTCGTTTCTGTGAGAACAGCAAGTTCATGTTGACTGAAATGTTTTGTTTAGCAAAACAAAGCTAGCTTATTAGCAACAGCTCATTCAGGATGGGGGCTCACTACAAAAAAAAGGTTGCATTTCTTGTTTGGAAAAAAATGTAAACCATCTAAAACTAGTTAAATCCTTTGCATTGTGTGATGAGTTATATCGTACATCGGGCCAAGAGTTTTAATATTAAACAGTGAAAACAAGGGAGTTCTTGCTCTGTGTTAACCAGCATGAAAAAGCCCCACAGCGTCACTCACTTCTATAGTGCACTTCCATAGTGCTCTGGAGCACACACACAAACAACTGTGGCGCACCTCCTAAACCGAGCAGCAGGTCTCAAGTGTCCCATAGCGGTCTGCTCCCATGGAACGAGGACTGTGCTGTTCCCTCAACAAAACCATACCCGTTTTTTATTCTTACATATCTGATCAATACAACATATTCAGTCCCTCCTTCATAAGATCTCGAAACACCCACCAGCCACGTGATGATGTTACAGAGTGGTGCTCCTCTTCCATTTTCAAAAGACGAAACGCAACCAAAAAGACAGAAGCCAAAATATATCACACTTTCTAAATTTCTCAAACTTACCCATTTTCTCACCAAATATCTTTAAACACTTTCCCATTTTCACCTCTGCCTTTTATAGCCGCTGATAAATGCTCCCGCGCTGCCCAGGGCTCCGAGACCACTGTGCAAAGTCAAATGTTCCACGTATTAAGCCAAAGCCCAGACCATGACCTGCACTTTTTCAGTATTAGGTGACAGCGAGATATAATCTGGAGTTATGAAAAGCTCAGAGGAGTGGAGCCGCAGTCTGGTGGGTAGAGAGAGGCGACTGCAAGACGACTTTCTCAAATGATTCTGAAGCATAAATTCAACCTGGAAGACTGCGCTTTTCTCATTCTCAACAGCTATTATTTTATTGTCATCAGCAGAAAAGACTCACTTTTAGCCTGGATTTAAACACTGTCATTGACTCAAGGCTTTTGTTTAAAGTGATGCTCTGTAAGTCTGAGGGGGTTATTTATCAAGAAAGAGTGCAAGGTGCAAAATAACTTATAGCTGTTTGTGGGCATTTTTCACCCAATTTACTATTTGAAATTGTGTGGATTACAGTATTTGGGCCCAAATCTAATATGTACGTGAGAGAATGATGCGCGAGTAAAAGACGTGCTAATGACTGATCCTACTTGCATGTCCTACTTGATTTGCACATGCGTAAACGCTTGGTTAATGGTCCCCTAAATGTATTACCAATTTAATAGAATATAAGTACAATAAGTTGCGTTCACGTGACATCACAACATACTAAAGAGTCTACAGTTTAAAATTGAGGTGGAGGGCAGCTGAAAATTCTATGCTGGTAACTATGGTAACTGTCAGAATGCAAATTTCCAGTCTTGTCTCTGTAATTCCTGGGTCAATCCACATGAAACGAAAACTGTCACAAAGTCCAATGTCTTCTCCGACAGCACGTGAACTATTGTCTAAATATTTTCTCATAAAGGTGTCCAAAGTTGGTGACAATATTCAAAAAATATATATGTGATGTTGGCCAGTAGAAAGGACTTTCAGCCATAAGAATATGTCAGGTTTGTGAATCTAATCCACAGATGTCAAACACAAGGCCCGTGGGCCAAATGCGGCCCGCAAGATGATTCCATTTGGCCCGCGACTTAAAGAGCACAAATTCCTGAGCATGTAAAAAAAGGCAAGTCTCTAGCCCCTCTGGAGTTATGTATGTTTAAATAAATAAACAAAATGCTCACTCCAGCCGCTAGGGGGCAGCCAACATCTAAAAATGGTTCCACACCTGTCCAGCAGAGGGCACTGACACTGTTCCATTATAAAAGCTACAAAAACAGAAGGTGTTCTGTCACTGGTTAAAGGGTTGTTTTTAGTGTATTACAGTCCTGGTGACACAGGCTTGTAATACAAGTGTAAGCCATTATTATTTATTAGGCTACAGTCCTGTGGGGCTTTGACCAATTTTAAAATGTCAATCAAATGTGCTGAATTATCACAGTGCTAATTATTAGCATTAATTAAAAGAAAACATGTTTTGGCAATACATTAGTACTTTCCTCTTTAAAATATATCAAAATGACATCCCTGATCTAACCAATATCAAATAATGATCAAGAACAACATCTGTTTGGTTTGGACATTTATTCGAAAACTGTTTCTCTCCCATAGAGTTGTATTGGCATCTGCTCTAACTCAAATCCGCCTGGTAAAACAAAATAATAGAGCAGTTCACAATGTTTACTGCACATGCGTGGGGTCAAAGGTGAAGGCCACATCAGGGTTGTATCAATGATCATAAACTCATTGATTTTTCATATTGACTTACAAATGAACACAACAAACAGTGGCTTATTTCGGGTCGGGTTATTCAATGCACTTACTGGGGATGAATTGGGTGTAGTATTATGATACATTATTGAATAAAAACTGTACTTCCATCTAGTTTACTGCATGGCTAGGATCTTTGCCAGCAGGCTCGCACTTGCCTCCATTTCTCTTCGTCGTCCTTCTAAGGGACAAGTGGTGCTTTCATAACATCAGTCGTAAGTGCTGAGCTTTGGTTTTGATCGATATTTTTATATATCCATGGTTTTGACGTTGCCATATTTGCTCCGATGGGGCCTTAACCTCAGAAGCTTCCAAGAACAACTGGTCTATATTGTATTGATATTTTATCCTGGCTGATCTCAGCAGCTAATCCCTGTTGCCATAACTTTGACCAATGAGAGGCATTTTCCTCTGAACGACCTGTCAATCAACCTGTCCATGCTTGTGCGCAGAGAAGGAAGAGGGGCTTTTCAGGTCCAATCAGGGAGCTAGATTGTTGACTTTTGAAGTTTCTCTCTCTCCTCATAGACTTCTACTTTATTACCTTTTCCTTTGGAGTTTGACATTTGTTTACATTAGTGACAAGGCGCAATGTGACGTTGAATATGTGTAGCTTTCCCTTCATCACGTTGACATAACCGCCTAAATCCGTCTGTTCTATCAGCCATCCCTCGCTCCTCGCTTTGTCGACATCTGAGCCTCTCCTGGCCGTACGCCTGGTTAGCTGCGGACATTGATCCTTGCAGACGGGGGAAGAGGAGAAGGAGAAGAATGCTGAGGGAAGCAAAACTAGCCGCACTCGTGAGCTAACGCCAGGACTATGCAAGCACAAGGCCGCAAGAGCCATGGAAATATTTGGACATCTCTCTCTCTCTCGCTCGCTCGCTCCCCCGCTCGTCTGCAACCCACTGCATCATCTTTTGTGGTTGAGAAACATGTTTTCAAGTGGCCAGAGGCAGAACCTTAAAAGGACAGACTTGGATGTGATTTTTCTGGGGGCGGAATATTGTTTGACTGCATTTCAGACACTCAGCAGGAGTAGAGATGGTGACTGCATCCCAACTTCGCGGGTCTTAAATAATTCTCAGCAAGGGCCAGACAGCCAATGATGTTATTCAAGCGAGTTGGTCACAGCCAGGTTTTAATTGTCACTACAGGAATCCTTAAGGCGAGACACTACAGGCAAAGTTTGGCAAAGAATTTGGGCCAGTTTTGCTCTCTTTACATATAAACTTTTAAATTGCCTAATCTTTATAACAACTTGTTTGATTATTGCACTTATTCAATGTTGCTTCATATGGGAAATTGTCCAAAGCCATTGTCTGAAAATGCTTTTTTATTATATTTTAGCCACCAAATTCTCACTTTAGTAGCTTCAGCAGACTTCAAGTTTCCCAGTGTTTTCTTAACAGTATTTTGAAGGGTTGCTCAGGGGGATTTTTCAATGTTTCATCCCTGAAATTTTGAACCCCAAAGAACAAGGTGAAATTTGATTTTTTTTTTCTTTCGCAAGTAACAAATTGTGTTTTCAAATACTAAACAGGATATCCAAAACCAAATCTTTCGGAAAACGCTGTACATTTTGGTAATTTTTATGCATCAAATACCTTATTTAGTAATGGAAACTTTGCCGAAGTGCAGAAAAATCATACCTATGTGTCTAATATATATACAAAAGCCTTTCTTCTTTTTTTCTCTCTTCACCTGCAGGGTCTCGCCCTAAATGAACTGGAGACAAAGCCAAATACAACCAAGGCTAATTACTGTGATAGCATCTTCACAATGCCAAAATGTTCTCCGATTGAATCTATTTAATGAATTTTCAATGAAGCATTTTACCCTTTGGCTACTCCCTTTTTTGTCTATTTTGTCAAAAAGCGTTGCATCCCTATAATTTGCAGAAGAAGAAGTATTGTCAGTGAGGAGGAAGCCGTTTTCGTGGTGGCTTTTGTGTCCATAACAGAAGACATACAGCCCAGTGTGACTTTAAGTGCAGGCGAACGCCTTGGCGGCAGGACAAGCAGGTGCAGTCCTCCAGAGAGGCGTGAGAGTGAAATAAATCTTCTTCCCTTTTCGAGACAAAAGGTGAGTGTATCCTCCGGAGGGACAGGCGGGCGACCAGGACTTGTGCAGGGAGCGCTCTGCCATTGTCGTCTTCCTTCCCAGTATTGTCCGGGCACATCCTGCGCGGCTGTAGGGCTACGGCTCCTGGCACAATGCAACGGGCACCGGGGGCTGGCCGTGTGCAGACAGCCTGACCGGACGTGACACACGTCAACAATTAAAGGTCCCACTCAACTGTTCCGTCCTGGGCTGAAACAACTAATTGGTTATTGGAATGGTTGTGTACTATTTTAGTAACTGATTCATCATTTCTGCTACATACAGATTAAGACAGAGCAAGAATTCCATCAAAATGTAGTATTTTCTAATGACTATTTTGTCTGTAAAGGTACTGGGCAAGGATCTCCAACCAGCCAAAGACTTTCTACATTTGTACATACAGTATGCTTCATGAGTCAAAATTTAGATGAACAAATTTTCTGAACAAAGCATCTCCAAACATTTAGAGGCCTAGTTACATGTGTTTCTTTGAAGCAAAATTTTTGTTTCACTAAAGTAGATCACGGAGTAAAAAAAAAAAAAAGGTTGGAGACCCCTGATGTATAGGATAAAACGATTAAATATTTTACCTCTATTTGTCACCAGTTATGAGATAAATCTCTAGACTGCAAATGGCACCACTTAAGCTTCATGCATCAAAAAGTTTGTAAACAAAAATAGCTTTTCCAGGCACCTTTTGCAGCCAAGCAATTTATCAATTAATTATAACAAATAATCAGTTGCAGCTCTAGTCCAGTCCTATAAGCTTATAGGCAAAAAAAAAGCTAAAAAGGAAGTCAGTGGAGTCAGAGCCATGTCAAGCCGACTGAAAGCAGAACTCTCTCTCCCCCTTCAGCTGCAGTTACAAACTATGGTCCACTCCAGTCCCTTCAAGGACACTGAACTCCACCCAAACATTTGTAATTGTTTGCACTGAGGATTTAAAACTGACAATAAAGTTCAATCTTAGAACCTTGTAATAATGTTGTTCTCTCAGCTGCGGGAAACCTAATAGGATGTGATGTCATTTCCGGAACTTCCTGACTCCAATGGACTTTCTTCTGAAACTTTGTCACCTCGCTTTATGCCCTTGGACAATGGCTTATCATTCTTACATCAAGTGTTTTTCCTAACGCATGCTGCATTGTTCTATTTCTATTTTTTTCCCGTTTCGCTATTTAGATTTTTGCCAAATTCAAAAATATGTAAGCAGGCTCCAAAACCACGGCTAAACCGCTAGCATTGATGGGCTTCTATTGGCCCACACTGAATACTAAAGGCTGATTTATGGCCGTCCGTCCACTCCTCCCATCTGCGTTGAACATACCCGGCAGCCTATCAGTGAGATCGCGGGAATTACGGATACGGACGGAGAAGAAACCCATACATGCAAAACGATGAAACAGACAACAAACCCCTTCAATCCGCATTGTCCAATTCATTTTTGACTAATACATTGTTCTAGTGCTTTATGAATGCAGAGACAAAACATGGATGTCCAAACGGTTCAACCTCCCGACAGGAGTATGTCGTTAGGGTGGGTGCATAGTGAATAACAATGGAGGTACAATCGGCTAGTTCTCCGCGAAGCCAGTTAGCATACGGGGGCTGGCTCCAGAACCCGGAAGCTCTTATTGAATTTCCACTGAAACCTTTTGGCCCCTCTTTAACTCATCATTGGAAATAGTTTTCTCAATATGACCCTCAAGTGCTTGTCTTACCACGCGCTACACCGTCCTGTTCTCTGTCTTTTAATATTTTCAACAGTAAAAGAGAACGTAAGTCGCACATATCAAATATGGATTTGGCTCCAAAAATTCAACATGGCGGCGGTTCAAATGCTAGCATGAATTGCCATTGTTAGCCCGCGCTGAACGCTATGGGGAAAGCCACAAAGGCTACCTCCATCTTTATGGGTGGGCGTTGCTGGCCAGGCTTTAGGGGGAAGCCACGCCTCTGGCTTTATTTCATTCTTAAATACATGAGTAGTACAAAGTTTAAAACGCTCTTTTCAACATGCTGATGTCCTGAGATGGAGCTCAGGTTTTTAGAATCGGAACACTTCCACCTGAAGCACAACAAAACATGTCTACAACAAGCACTGCCTTATTTAAAACTCTTTTACAACAGAAACAGAGGTGATAAATGGGAAGTAAAATAGAGGGTGCTGGACAACATTACATTTGACACAAATGGACACCCCCTGCTGGTCACAATGCTGTTATGCATGCAGCAAAATCACGCCTGAATTACTTTTAAAAATTGTAATAATGTATCATAGAGGAGCATTAATAATCATAAAAACAAGAGAGCGACTGACACACATGACAAGGCCGAGCCGTAACCACAGGGACTTTAATGGAGCACTGAGTGACATCTTCACACTTTCCCTAAAAACAAAATGGCCAATCATGAGAGCACCACAGAGACGGGCTGAAATGTTTTATTCAGAAAGCAGCAGCTTGTTCTCTTGTGAGGCTGACACAGGCGACATGACAGGAAAATCCACACACCGAGAGTGGAAGCGACTGCGAGCTTTAGAGGAAAATACTTGATGAGCGGCGACAAAATGGACGAGCTTTCAAAGGTCAGCTGCATTAGCAAAACACAGGCTTTCGCTTTGCTTTATTGTGCTAGAATAATTCATTGTTTTAGCAATTCATGAGGCTACAAGAGGGGACGCTATTTTAATATAAACAAATAAGGTGCTACTGGAGCTTTTTCTTATAATTGGGTTTTGTTATGAGTAAGCTCAAGGACTTGTTTTAAGCAAAATGTACTCTTTTTTTCTTTCTTTTTTTGCTTTAAGCCATGTTAAGCCATGCTGGGGGAGTATTTCACTTCATTCACACAGTTTATGCTACAATAAGTAAATGCTATGTGACTTTTCCCATCAGTTGGTGTCGGTAGTGAACTCTGCTCTGCTCCCCCTCCCCTCACCTGTCGTTCTCCACTCATCCATGCCCCTCTCTCCACCTCCAGGCACTGCCCTGAAGGTTCTTTCAAGGTGCAATGGAAAAACAAATCTGTCTTGTGTGTTAAACAGATTTACCAACATAATAAATAATGTACTTAGCAAGTAAACATATTGACACTTATATTGCTAAAGCACAACTTTGCACATCTGTTTTTTTTTTTTTTTGGCGTTTAGAACATATTTTGAACTACATTGATAGTGTTGAAGTTTTATATCCCACTCTCCTTACTTAACATATAACTGAAGTAAAACCACTCTCGGTGGCAGTTAGGGCTTTACTACAGAGGTGAAAACTAGAGAATTACATATTGAACTATTAAACAAACAGACTTGAACCTCTCATGGGGAGCGTAACTGCAACTGAACTGGTAGGACACGTGTTTTTCAGTTCTCTGTCTTTTATAACTTCTTTCATAAACTAAACCCTGTGTAGCGCGCTAACTGTTGCTGCTTCTTGTGTTGCTCGAAAACATTCATTTTGCGATCCCTGCACGTGTCTGTGTTTACGCGGTGGTGGGAGTGCACTGTGAGGCGGGGGAGGTGCCCTGCTTCTGCGACAAAGTTAGCTGCAGTGTCAAAGGTGGCGCATCTAGCGATCTAGTGTGAGAAATTACAATCCAACATGGCTGGGCCGGTTTCTCTTTTACCTTATTGTAGTTTTAATTAATCCTGTTTACTTTGGCCGTATCTTCCTGGTTGACGTCTTCTTGCCTAATTGCGTGACACTGGATCAGTTCTGAGGTATTCTGTGCACAAAGTGTGTACACCGCAGCGCTATGGAGTTTCTATCTACATTATTGCATGAAAGAGTTATTTTGTATGAAATTCATCAGCTGCCACACTGGTATTGAGATATTATTTCAATATATAAAATGTAAAAGATGAGTAAAACACGAGATCAGCTGTTTTAGATCAATATAGCATTTTCTAAATAACAAAATGTAAGTGATCCAAGATGCGCTTAAGCCTGAAAAAGCGTGCGATTATGTATGGTTAGTGACTGTTTGATCAAATTAAAATGAGCCCAGACTCAAGTGAGGGCTTCACACAATCAAATCAGTCACATTTCTCCTCTCGCTGAGCGGTTCGCTGCAGTTTGCTTCTAAATATGTCAAGTCCAAAGTGATATTGATCCATCCATTCAGCCAATCGAAGGTCAAATTTATGCAGTGAGAATTTCTTGTCCCCAGACACTTCTTAGCTCTCCTTCGGGATACCCAGGCACCACCATGAAAAGTGCATCGCATTAGCAGGAACCTGGCAATGTGGAGGGGCAGCCACTCTACACTGAGATACCGTGGTTATTATCACTATGTAAATAATGCTTGTTTGCACATACTGTATTTGTTGGTGTGTTCAAATTTTGTGCCATGTAGTCTAATTTTAAATGTGCTCAAACTTTAAAGAGGGCCTAAACGGGCGTGGCCAGAGCCTTACTCCACCCTCACCAAAAATGTGAAATCTGCAGTGAAAGAGGCGTGTTCGCTAATCCAACTCCAACTGGCTACGGGGGAGGAGCCACAGTGATACCACAGCGTTAGAGAGGATGATGAGGGGGAGGAGCCACAGTGATACCACAGCGTTAGAGAGGATGATGAGGGGGAGGAGCCACAGTGATACCACAGCGTTAGAGAGGCTGTCTTGGCTAACGGTGAAATTCAAATGGAATAGATACAGTTCAGGAGTTCAAACTCTAGAGGGTGATAGCCACTCAGTTTTAGGCATAAAATTTACACTTTTGACCAAGTTTGCACTAAAATGTCAAAATTTTAACTAGAACATGTAGACAGAAGTATTTTACACCCATTTAGACAGTTTATCAGCAAAAAAACGTTGGTTTGGTGTTTAGTTGTTCTTTAAACATGAGATGTGTGAAAGGCTATTGAAATATTTGTTTTCAAAGTAGACATTTTAATGCTATTTTGATATATATTTTTATAATCTTTTTTCAATTCATATTTTAATTATGAATAAATGTATTCAGTCCACATTGACAAAGTCCTTCACCCTCAGGCCTAGCGAAAGATCTCCTGATAATAGTGTTGTCTTATTAAAAGTCTCCCCAGTGACTCCCCTGGCCTTAGCAGAGGAACACACATTGCCTGCGTTTGGCATTTGTGCTTGGTGAACAGCAGCTTTGTCTATATTAATAATAATATTAGCGATGGCACCAGAGAAAAGCAGGATTAGTGCTCCCAGTGCTGGATGAGCAGTCAATGCTTGGCTGGTATACATGTGGGATTTGACTTGACTTTCTTTAAACGCTGCCGATGGGAAGCCAAAAATCTTTTTCATTTAAGAGCAATTAAGTGGATCCCAGAATCACTGGCTCCAGCACGACGCCTGGTTTTATTAGCCATTTCCTCTCCCTCGCGCCAGCACACGGAACGCTCACTTTTCTCTCGCAAAGCCACATTTCCAACGCCAGAATCACACAGGGACCACCGTGATTAAGTGCAAGCCAGTGCTTCCCCAAACATGTTCAACATTAGAGACCCCCCTCCCTGCGCAGAACCGTCCAAGGCTTGTGTTCCAACGTTTATGTGAAGTAATTAAAAACATCCAGCCGTAATTTAATAGTTCTCACCAAGCAGAGACACCAAGTCTACACTGTTTTTCCCCTCCACTTTGTATAAATAACCTGGTATGTGGTGCGTACACACAGATTCTGACGTTTTTTCCCCTGTGGCTTCTTCTATGCGAGCCCTGTTCTATCAGTTTGACCCAAAAATAAAGAGGTTGTGAAGTGACATGACTTGGAAAAATACTTGTCGCTGATATCACATTACCAATCCCATATTATACTAAATCCTTTTTTTGAGACTTTAACTATATTTTAACCACGGATATCCAGCCCTTTCTAGTCTCCCCAAAGGCTTTGTACATTTCTGCAGACACTTGATGAGGCACATTTTAGATCTTTTTTCTGATCACATTAAACACATTCCGCAAACATTTAGGTAAATATAGTACAATGAAGAAATTAGTAATTTCTTTTAATTTTGCTGAAATATCAGCACAGTTATAATTCTCAAGGCTAAACTCTGTCACATTGTTAAACAAGTGTGTTTGGAGCAGTAGCTCTCTGCCATATTTGTTATGTTATACACATTCACCTCATTATTTCAACATCCCAATTGCTTTCACTGCATATTGTCTAATTGGTGCAACTGTTACAAAACTGCTTCGCTTAATCCAGGCATCCCAAACGATACTAGATAAAGTCTTGCTCTTTTTATAATTTTGTTTTGCATAAAGCAAAATTATTTTCATATTAAAATCTTGAAAATATTATGTCCACTGGCCAGGTGCTCTCTTGTGTTTATGCAGGTGTCCCGAGGTATGGAAGCTATTGGTGTACTAGAGTATGGAAGCTATTGGTGTACTAGAGTATGGAAGCTATTGGTGTACTAGAGTATGGAAGCTATTGGTGTACTAGAGTATGGAAGCTATTGGTGTACTAGAGTATGGAAGCTATTGGTGTACTAGAGTATGGAAGCTATTGGTGTACTAGAGTATGGAAGCTATTGGTGTACTAGAGAATGGAAGCTATTGGTACCAAAAAAAAAATGATTGTCCTTTTTGTTATTTTGGTGTGTGTTTCAGCTCAATATTGACACTAAATGCAGATAGAAGGTCAGGTTTATGATTATAGAACAGGTATGGGCAAACCTTTTAATGGAAGGGCCACACTGGGGTTTTGAACTTTCCAGGTGGAAAGGACTGTGAGCATTTCAAACAAATTCAATTCTCAATAGATCATCAAAATAGCAGGTACAATTATCTTTCTTTATGTCAGTGAAAACATTGCATCCACCTTTTTAACCAATGCATATCAGGGTTAGTCATGGTTTGAGAGCGAGATTGAAGTACCAGGGCCTTGGTTTCCTCACCTCTCTTATAGAATCATAATAGTGGTAATAACGGATAAAAATGCCAGATTTTTGTCAAAAATAAACATTTCTACAAAAACTATAACCTTTATTTTTCACCTCTGGAACCTTTGACCTTCGACCTGCCCTGACAGGGAATTTCATCCCACGACCCAAAATGAGACAGCACCACTGATACAAGCTTTATTACAGCTTGTATCAGTTGCTAGGGCACAGTCCCTGACACGTAGCATTTGTTACACATTCACTTTTCTCATTATTTAGTGTCAATTTGCAAAGCACTGCACTCTTACCTCAATTGTCACTGTTCGATCAATATGTTTTCATACAAAGCTGTCCTGTCTGTCCTTTTACTGATGAATGTGATCAAAGAGTAAAATAGAGCCCAGTGCTCTGAAAAAGAAAAGTAAAGTTTTGTGAACTGTGTGCATAGAGGAGGACTTAGTGGTGTTTTTATGTTCAAGAAATGTCCCTAATGGAGATATTGTATTATTATTATTATACTATACCCATCTCTGTGTGAAGAAGGTTTTATGTCTTTATATCTTAAGCCAATCTCTGAATAGAATTCTATAAATCGTTCCCATCTTTTCCACTGTGTGTCCTCCATGTTGAACTGATCCGGAAGTGCCGATAGCAAAGAAATAATTAGCACAGCAGCACCGCTAAATAAATAGAAAACTCAGGATCCCGAGTTTGAAATTTGGGATTTTTTTTTTTCTCCCCCTTTTTTTTCCCCTTCATGTCCCTTGCCGGGCTCCGTATGTCACAATGCTGTTCCCGCATCGAAAACATAACTGGAGTTGTGTTTCGTTTGAGTAATCTCTGAATCTATCCCTGGTGGCAACTTTTAGCACCGCAGCAGCAGCTCATGCAAAGCACCTCCTTTTCCCCGAAGCCTCCTGCTGCACTTACCTCTCGATCTCTGGCAAATCTTTATCTACCAGCACTGTGCACCGTGGTCTTTTTTATGATACAAATGAAAACTCATACATGCAAATTGATATTTATTTGAATTGTTTATATATGTCAGAAGGTTCAAAGGTCACTAACGTTTAAATATATACTGTATACATACATCTGGCTTTATCGAGCTGAATAACTGCCAGGTTTTTCAATTCTATCCACATTATTTCAAGCTATAAAACGCAAAACACCGGTGCTTGGCTGTGACATTTGACACGACTTTGAAAAATGCATGTCACAGATAGCGGCCCCATACATCACCGCTCTGACAGTACATTCAAATTATAGCTTCCCTTTCACTTTAGACTGACAATCTCGCCTTCGTATCGCCTAAACGCAGCAATCTGATGTGGCACCGTAATGTCTGTGCGTGAAGTGCCTGCCGATAGCCTGGAGACACCACCATCTCCACTGCTGCTCCTGCGGACATGTGGTTCCAATCTGCGAGCCGTTCTCACAGTCCGACGGGCCCATTTATTCGCGCCACTGTAAACATATGGGCACTGCGCAGTTCTCTGTATGGGTGATTAGTCTGCGCAAGTGCTTGTATTGTCTGGAGCTGAATATCGCATCTAAATGTATCATTGGTGTGGTGACGATATGCAGCAACAGTTTATGTGCAGGGCCTACTGAAGTTGAAGTAAATGTTATGCTATCCGGTGTCATTAGAGGTTTGATGTGGGCATTGGGTCAATCAGATGGAGAAAAAAAGGCAGTGAGTGGATGCACATTGGCATCAAAGAGAGAAGTCAATCAATCAATCAATCAATCAATCAAAACTGTATTTATAAAGCGCTTTTCATACAAAATGCAGCTCAAAGCGCTTTACAGATTAGAAACACATTAAGACAGATCATTCAATTACACCCCCAAGTAATGGTTTGTCTCTTAAAGGCCCTGTACCCGTTTTTGCCCGATATTCAAACCATGGACAAGGGAGCTATGTGATAGTCTGTGAGTCTAAATGTACTACAAATGAAGAGTTCATTTGCAAAAACAGATAAGTGCCATTTACAAAAATCAACATTTGCTTGTGATTTTCCCTTTGCGTAGCTTTTTTTTTGATGACCAGA
>OMNZ01076757.1:0-17211 GCA_900303255.1 Lesueurigobius sanzi
CCAAAGTAACAAAGGCTACCATCAGTAACACAATACGCCGTCAGGGACTCAAATCCTACAGTGCCAGACGTGTCCCCCTGCTTAAGCCAGTACATGTCCAGGCCTGTCTGAAGTTTGCTAGAGAGCATTTGGATGATCCAGAAGAGGATTGGGAAAATGTCATATGGTCAGATGAGACCAAAATAGAACTTTTTGGTAAAAACTCAACTCGTCGTGTTTGGAGGAGAGTTGCATCCAAACAACACCATACCTACTGTGAAGCATGGGGGTGGAAACATCATGCTTTGGGGCTGTTTTTCTGCAAAGGGACCAGGACAACTGATCCATGTAAAGGAAAGAATGAATGGGGCGATGTATGGTGAGATTTTGAGTGAAAACCTCCTTCCATCAGCAAAGGCATTGAAGATGAAACGTGGCTGGGTCTTTCAGCATGACAATAATCCCAAACACACCGCCCAGGCAATGAAGCAGTGGCTTCCTAAGAAGCATTTCAAGGTCCTGGAGTGGCCTAGCCAGTCTCCAGATCTCAACCTCATAGAAAAAATTTTTGGGCCAAAATACCAGCAACAGTGTGTGAAAACCTTGTGAAGACTTACAGAAAACGTTTAACCTCTGTTATTGCCAAAAAAGGGTATATTACAAAGTATTGCGATGAACTTTTGTTATTGACCAAATACTTATTTTCAACCATAATTTGCAAAAAAATCTTTAAAAAATCAGACAATGGGATTTTCTGAATTTTTTTTCACATTTTGTTTCCCATAGTTGAGGTCTACCTATGATGAAAATTACAGGCCTCTCTCAGCTTTTTAAGTGGGAGAACTTGCACAATTGTGGCTGACTATATACTTTTTTTCCCCCACTGTAAGAGCAGAAAGTAATGAGTAATTTGAGAAGTCATGCCAGTAATACTGATACTTCACATCTTCCCAACCTACATGACCAGTTTTCATTCATTTGTCACACCTATCTAAAAGCTTGCACTGTGCGCTGTGAAGAGGATGAAAGTCATAGCATTGTGACTCATGTTAAAAACGCCTAAAATAGCCTAGAGCAAACTAGGGAGCCCCAATCACAACATGAACGGCCAAAACGCACCTTTGCCAGAGCGTCGCGCCCGTAGTTGGCCTCCTGTACAGTGTGCTGTTTCTCAATGACGTCTCGGCCGGTGGCTACGGTCCGGTAAAGCAAGGCCTTTTCCACGTTCTCCTCTTTGGTGGAGAGCAGATCTTTCAGGGCAGAGACGAGCTTTGTGTTTTCTATCAGGGTCACGTCCCCATCCACGCCAAACGACAGGTTTCCCTGTGAAGAAAGACAGCAGTCCATAATAATTATAAACCGTTTCAAAGCTTGAATTGTTAGTGCCTGTTCTGAAATAGCTAAAGGATGGGTACATTGCAGTTTGTAGTGTGGATAGAGATGATGCTTCAACAACTCTGGTGTAAAAAACAAAAAAATATAGTTGGCAAAATTTGGAAAATTCATATCTTAAACCAGGGGTGCTAAAAGTGCGGCCCAGGGGCCAAATGCGGTCCTCAGACCATTCTTTGTTGGCCGTCAAGCTTCTCGCTGAACACATCACCAGAGTTTAATCACTTTACATGATTATAATGGATATGAAAGTCACAAAGTCACAAAGATATAAAAGTCAAAAAGACACCCCTGTTTTAATCCCTAAAAACCAAGCCAAACTACACACGATAGTGGAACTATCGTGTGTAGTTTAGGGTAAAAAACATTATTTTTGGTACCTTGATGTTGTGATAATGTCTATGTAAAGAAAATAAGTAAGGAGAGAAAGACTGGGCTGGTGAGGATTTTGAATTGACCTTGTTACAAAACAGTGAAAATAAGATTTCAAAATGGCATGCTAGCAAACCCATGGCACAGTGAAGAACACACTGTGACTTGTGTTTTTTTGAGCCTTAAGTAATGACTATTGGTGCAGAGCTGGCGTGGGAGAGCGGCTTGCTGATGTTGCATTATCAGGCCGTACCAGATGCAGGATTGTGGCCAGGATCTTGTAAACCGTCTGGATCTCGTCTGCCGTGAAACCGATCACTTTCATTGCGTCAGCCACCGCTTTGAAATCAGCGTTATCGTTAATGCCCGACTGGAAAAGACACAAAGAGGTATGGATTTAGAGAGAAAATGAGAAAAGAAAGCACAGCAAATTGAGTCGGCTTCCTTTGCTTATACAGTCTCGGTAAACAACGCTGCAAAAATAGGTCACCATCAAAAAGGAGAAGAAATGCTTCACATCGATACTCAAGTAAAAGTAAAGCTGGCTACACACTACAGGATTTTAACATCTTTTGAGATTTAAAAACATGAAAAACAAAGGCCACAGACCACACACAGGGGGACACACATACTGTACACACATGAGTCCCACGACAAATCATCGCTTGCGTGAAAGTTTTATTGGGCCACCCATCCTCAAACTTAGGGGAGCTCAAAATCTGGCTAAAACTCCTGTCGTGTAGTGTGTAACCAGCTTTAAGCTACTGCCAATAACCATTCATATCAAGTAGAAAATGTCAAAAACACATAATTGTCAAAAAGTTACATTTATAACATGCTTATTGTTTTTGTCCTATTGCTACTGTTCTGTTTTTTTTTTTATACCTTTATTGTGATTTTGAAAGACAGATACACAAACACAGGCACAATACTGACAAACAAGGTAAGAAACAGACAAAAGGAAGCAAAAAAAAAGCAGTGAGGAAACAATGAGGGAACAAAAAATAACCAAACAACAAAACATGATCAAGCGAGGTAGGTGTGGTGTTTTCTACTACTATTACCACAATATTCAATGTCATGATATGGGAAATGTTACATTTAATTCTCAAACAATGTAAAATAAGGAAATGTTACTGAAAATGATATTTAGTGGCGACCTGGAGTCCCTTAACCTGGCAAGAGCCAGATAGACATTGTGTAGCACTCGTAGTTGAGTTCTCCACAATATCAATCTGTGACCGCTCCAAACGAATCCGTTCGGAGTTTCGCTCATAGTTGTTTGTTAGACAGCGGCTCTGAGCTTTATATCATAATGTCGTCGAGTGGTTTTTGCGTTTTTTTGTAGCACGAGTTTGCGGGTTGAAGGCACCTTAACCCACACTGCCTTATTTTCGAAACAAATGTTTGTTTTACTCGGCACCTGCTGCTTTCGTCGCTCCGTCCCACTGGTGGTCCTGGCTCAAACACTTTAGCGGCTCGGGGCAAGATGGATTCTCGTGTGTTTGTGAAATCACAAATACCGCGAGAATTCAGCTTGCAGGCAAGGTTAGGAGTCCCTGACAAATGTTTATAATCCAGAAAAACTGATTGCTTTTGTTACCCTTTATCTCCAGTTAGTTAGCTAGTTAAAAAAATAAGACGGTCTGCTTCCTCCATAAGTAATCAACACGAGAGTTAATCACGTTCCCAATATAATAAACCACACAGTAGTGATACTGGGCCCTGGTGTAGAGCAATAAAGGCAGTTCTGCTGAAGCACTGAGTGAGCACAAACTGCTCACTCAGCTCTGTGGTCTGGAGCGCTGGGTGATGTCAGATGTTTGTTATTGTCAAGTGGTTTCCAGGCCCATTATGTGGATGCGAAAACAGCAGCACCAGGCACGGCACATTTAAATTATCGCCTTGTGACTCCGCCTCGCCCCGCACAGATGCTGGTAATCACAGGTGTAATGAGTGTTTTCCGAGACTTCACACAATACTTCAACTTCAAAACAAATATGTGTTTCTAAAAATGTCTTTCTTGTGTACGCTTGCGGGGGAGACGACATCTGCAAGTCATACTGTTGGCAAACAAGGTCTCCAGACTGGAGTTTGTGCCCCGTCAGCCAAATGAGCACATGTTCAACTAAGGAAAGCGTAATCCTTAACATTCAAGGCTACTAGCATTTAGAAACACTGTGATTTACCTTTACTTGGCCTCCAACTTTGATGTAGTTGTACGCTTTTGGGTCTTTCTGGATGTGAATTGAACGCAGCAAGGATTCTGGAGCACCTTTGAGTAACTAAAACAGAAAAAAAGAGCGTTAAGATTTGTGTGCCTTCATATTTAACACTAGTCAGCGATAAAACTGTGAAGCAAGTAATGGATGAGATTATTATTAATTTGAGGATATACGTAGGAATAAGGATTGCAGTGAGTTGACGGCTAGATTGAAATACTTATTCAACCATTCTATCTTCTAACTGGAGTTACTATTAAGCACAAAATGGCCCAAGTAATCCATGTATTGTGATCCAGTGGAACAAATCTAGTAAATATCAAATTGTTGAAGAACTTTATGCTTGAAAGGTGCCAATAACATACAGTATATTCTCCTTAACAATAGCACATCAGTGGTCATAACATCCTTATTCAGTGTAAAATGACTGATTTGTGTTACCTGATAGAAAGAATGGAAGCTTCTCTCTCCTTCTTGTTGGACAATTACTCTGGACTTTTGGGAATAAATAAATAAATAGTTGTGAGAGGGGCTTCAGAATATTTTCCTCTTGTATTTATAATCTGTAACCTGTGCGTACCTTCTCCAGCAGGTAGTTGTTGATGTGGCCTCCAATGGGATCGCCCTTAAAATCAAAATTGATGTCCATGTATTTGCCAAAGCGGCTGGAGTTGTCGTTACGGTTGGTCTTGGCGTTTCCAAAGGCCTCCAGGACGCAGTTGGATTTAAGCAGCATGTTTTTTACCCTTTGAAATAATGGCAGGATTTGGATTAACATGCAGGTTTCATGGTTTGTTTGTTTGTGGTAATAAGACAATATTTAATAATGTCTATCGGAAAGTTAGCGTCAAATGCGGGCTTTTGGGTGCAGCAGAATCATATCATTTTAGTCAATATTTAATCTGGCCTCTTATTCTCCGCTTTGAAACCTTTTGCCCCAGATTTAGTTGCAGGCCAATCTAATCTGAACAGTAACATCACACCGTTAGGCGTCATACCTTTCCACTTCAGCCCTTTGATTAGGATTTGTGATAGCAGCGATGTATTGCATTATGTACTTGCTGGCCTCAGTCTTTCCTGCTCCACTTTCCCCTGCAATAAAAGAGAAAAGTGGGTTGACAAAGATCAAATAATAAAAACATAATGAAGAAATCCTGTTAATAATTTATAGATTATGCAGTCACCACTTTGAACAGCCACAAATCCTAGTCCGGGTGTTCATTTTTTACTATTTTGATTTTAAATGTGTCTTGTGTGTTTCTTTTTGCAGATGTGGATTGTATGTATGTTTTGAGTCTGTCAAAGACGAATTTCTGCACCTTCTGGGACAGACAATAAAGTTTATCAAATCAAATCAAATGATGTGTTTTATTGGGGCAGTTCCTTGTTTGACCACAGAGTGGCGCCTTATCCTCTTGTTTTTAAAAGTGCCATGCATCTTGCAGCCACATGCTCTTGAGGGCAAAATGGTTATTTTTAACTGTATGTGGCTGTATGTTTTCCCAGAGGACTCCACCTTTTAGGATTACATCATTCCCATGTCAACATCAGGGCTGCAGTTTGCTACACGAACATGAAGCAGCACATTTCAAAGTGAGCCCCGTATAGCTCCGGTCAGGGCAGGGCAGGGGGCTTTTCCCATGTTACCTGAGATGACAATACAAGTGTCTTTGTTCCTCCTCTTCATGGCTTTGTACGCGGCGTCGGCGATGGCAAACAGGTGTGGCGGCCGCTCGTACAGCTCTCGGCCTTTGTACTGCTCTATGGTGTCGCGGCTGTAGATGTTCATGGCACGGTACGGGTTGACGGACACCACCACCTCCCCGATGTATGAGTAGATCCTGCCCTTCTCAAACCTGGAGGCACACAGTCAGGCGTGGAAGATGTTTGTGTTATCTTGTGTAGAACAAATGCTCATAGAGGGTAACACACTAATATAATGTCTGTTAAGAAATGTTCATTTTGGGAAGATGTCCTAGTTTTGAGCCCTCTGTCCCATGTCCCTGTGAATTTATCTGAAACCATTAATTTGTCCCAGTTTTACAGAACCGCTGTCCCAGATGTCCCAGTTTTTCACCAGTGTCATGTCCAAAGCAGCATATTTAGTTGATACCTCATAAGTTTTGACCAAGACGAAAAATGTGACAAAAAACGCAGAAAGAAAAATTACAAAAAAACATGACAAAAATGTGTGGGACAAAAACGCAATAAAAATGTGAGAAAAATTCTGAAAAAATTACAAAAAAAGCAAGAATACAAAAGAATGACAAAAATGTATATATATAAAAAAGAAAACTGTAAAGAGTCAGAGTTTGAGAATATTTAGTAGCCTTTTTACTGATAAATAAAGAGTTTTCGTCATTCACTTACTGGTACTTGGAGTACACATAAAAGGCCCAAGGGATTCGTGAGACAAAAAAGGTTGGGAACCCCCTTTTTGGTGAACAATTTAGCCTTTCACCATTCCTCGCAATAACACTTCAGCTTACGTTGAGGGTGAACAGATAAACACCCATCTAGTTTTGCATGTGAACAGGGGACACTGTGCCATATAATGCTGCAATGTCCACTGGGAACATGATATTCTCTGGACATGCTCAGATGAATGCCAAACACACACTTGGATGTTGAGCAAACTCCTAACAGCAAATCTAATTGCTGACTGGCGAAACTGGCTTCAGGTAAACATGTCTCTTGCACGCAACAGTATAATGGAAGTCATCCTGGATCCTTTGACTCCCCCTGAAGTGCTTACCTCAGCTTTCAGCATCTAATTATTCCCCACAACGTGCTTCTGTGCACCCCAGTCTACCTTCTCACATTGTTTTTAAACATGTGGTATCATTTCATGCCGCTTCTTGCACCCTTTTCTCACTTTTGATGTCCTGTTTCTTGAAGCATTTCTATCTACCCCTTGATCTCTGTTTGCCCTCGACTTTCTGCCCCAGTCGGACTGCATGACTTCCTTCCTCTTCCAAAGCCGTCTCGGATCCCGGTTTCTCTCCGCAAAAGAATAGCGTCTTTCTTCGCCGGCCAAAACCTCTGCCGCGGCAAAGCAAAGCCGAACGCATATTATACAGCTACTAAAAATGTCTTAATGAGGTCAGACAGTGGAAAGAAACACGAAAATGGGAAGGTTGAGATTTGCTAAATAAAGATGGCATTATTTTGAGAGCTTGTGCAGAGAAGAGAACGGCCTTGGTCACGGGTCAAAACAAACAGAGGAAAATTGCCGTTGCTTTGATGCAGTTGCTGTTTTAGTGGCTAAACCTTGACTTGTTACACACTTCTAATCTTTGTCATTAAATCGTTGTCCCTGATCTTAAACAAACTTCATATTCTCACAACATAAGCAACACAACTGCGTAAAACAGGGGTCGCCAACCTTTTTTACTTGTGAGCTACTTTTGCATTACAAAAAATGGCAGCGAGCTACTTATGCTTCAAAGAAACACTTGTAACTAGGCCTCTAGAAGTTTCTGGTTTATACTTTGCTATATTCAACTTTCTGTGACTGACACAGGAGATGTGAGGATGATGTGCTGTACCGGAAACAAATTCCACCAACTCTGTTGTGTGGCCATTAATAAATGATTCTGATTCTGATGTTGGGAGATGTTTTGATCAGAACAACAAAAATGCATCTAAAATTGTGCAAATATGTATGTAGAAACATAGAAAGCCTTTGGCGAGCTACTTGGAAAAGGATAGCAAGCTACTGGTTGGAGATTCCTTGCGATTCTGTCAGCGGCCCCTTTACTGGGAGCGGGACAACAGTCTTGATGAAGAGGCTGTGACTGAAAATGAAGTTTAAAAGGAAAACTGTATAGCATTTTCGATTACACTGTTGCCAGCAATACAAAACATGCTCCCAATGACCAGCTAGATGCAGAAAATGCAATTTTTTTTTACAGTGGATAATCAAAGAAAGGATTTGGCTGAGGACCTAACCTATTTAAATCTCATACTTGGCTGCCTTTAGTCAACATCTCCACAGAGAAGAGCCAGAGCCGTCCCCGTTCCCAGTAAAGATCTTGAAAAAGTATCTGGAATAAAATAAATGCTTGAATTTTATTATATTGGGTGAAATTTTATGCAGTGAGTGTACCTTTATGACCCTCTGAAATAGTGAACACGTTTGGTACTGCTGGCATGTTTGTGATTTTAGTTTTACAATAGTTTACCTGCTTGTCTGACAACATGGAGTATAACCTGGAATGTTCTGCAGTGCGTCTTTAACAAGCCAGTAGGAAAACACAGTAGCTATGACTACATGTTGCATTATCACATGGGAGTCTGCGAACCACAGGCAGGAGTGTGATCCAGTGACATGTGTGTTCATGTCATCCTCATGTTGGAACAAAGACGTCCTATAATGTTGGAGATGAAAGAAGCGAAGGCCACATAAGACACAATAGAAGAGCTTAGGGCCAAGGCAACTTGTAAGAGTACCACTATATATATTTGTTATAAATCCACGTCTCTCACAAGTGTTAAATAGGAATGAGAATTATGTTATTCACAAAGGGGTTTGGAGAGCAAGAATCCAGGGATTTCAAGCTTTTCATTACCTTAAACCCGTTTAAGATGGAGGAAAAAGACTGAATAAGGATCTTTTGTTATTATTTATCACTTAAGGGCCTATCTCACCGGCCTAGAGACCAGTTTCTGCCATATTTAGATCCTAAAACCTGTGTTAGAGAGGGTGTGTAAACCAGATCATGAAAGTCCTAAAAGATATGATTAGACGTCGCAGCCAAAACACCTATTGTAAGATTTTAACTTGAATATTTTACAGTGCAATTGAACATCTATTGCTGCATTATCATTGCTGTTTTTCCTACGTTTTGAATCTCAAAGTCCAAGCAATTATAGGTGCTTTAAAAGAAATTATAGATTCTTTATAGGAAATTGAATAAAACCAGTCAGTACTAGAATAGATGAACAAGATCCTGAAAAATTCCAGCTGGCAGCAGGTAGCTAAAATAGAATAGGATCAGAAATGAAGGACAGGCAGCAAACATTTAATTGGCCAAAAGGAAAAAAAAACGGGATTGTAAGATTCAGCTCACGGTTAATTATAATATATTGCATCTGACAGTGCCATGGTCCAAGCCTATGGCCTGTGCCACAACAGAAGCAGCTCATTGTGCCCGGCCTGACTCTCTCCGCTGTGTGCCCGCTCCATTGTGTTTGGCTGAGACGGTCCCTCTGTTCCTCCACATGAGCTGACAATGGTCCTGCCCACTGCAACACGTGGACAGCGGTTTAGAGGCAAACATCGGGTTGGTGTTATGAGATCCCAGCGAAGAAGTGAAATGACAGGGCACAGGGTGGACCGTAAGATGAGCTTACACTTTGATTTGAATGGCATAGGAAGAAGGAGAAATGATTTTTGCTGTGTGCAGTGTTGGGAGTAACTCATTACAAAAGTAACTAGTTACAGAAATATATTACTTTTTTCAGTAACTGAGGAATATAATATATTACTTTAACAAAATACTGTAATATATTTGTAATATATTACAATTGAAGTAACTCAAGTTACTTCAAGTTACAAGTGCAACTCCCCCCAAATAAGATGCAGCACCAAATCAAGTTGGATACTGGTGAAGAAAGAGGCTCGTGAAGCAAACCTCATCAAAACAAAACACGAGAGAATGTAGACGACTGAGGAAAAGGACATTTTTAATTTTTGCTCTGTAGCATTATTATCACTATTTTCACTATTTTGGCCAAAAGTAACTCAAAGTAGTGTAACTCAGTAACATTTTTCCAACAGTAATATGTAATACAAACATATTACATTTTTAAAGCTGTGTAGAATATATTACAATTTTAAAGTAACTTGCCCAACACTGGCTGCGTGAAGTAAAAAAGAATCATTTCCATTTAGATATTTAGAAGTTATTGATGCTTCTAAATATCTGTGGTTATTATTCTAAACTGTTTACTTTAATGTGATTTACTGAAAATGCAATCCTGACCTCCTAAATCAGCAAGATGAAGAAGTCATATCATAAGACCTTTTGTCATCTGTGATTAGACATAAAGTGGATTATGTCATGCATAATTGTGGCTCATAAACAACATTTAGGCACCTGACTTTGTTAGTCTAGAGACAGCAGTGGGAATGATCCATGCTCAAAATAAAATACAAGCTTTTATTTTTAACTAACGGAGTGCCAACAAAACAAAGGCAGTGTAATAAATGCATTTTGAGAGCAGAACTGCAAACTGGATGGTTTTTGCACTTCCAGATTGCTACCTGTTACGCAACAATATGCAGGAGGAACTGCGCAAAGCGATTTCTACTTCTGAAGAGAACAGTAAAAAGCATGGTCTTTCATCCCAACTGGTAGAGAAATGCTATAGGAAGTTCTGGACACATACCGAAACCCTCCCAAAACCTTCCCTGCAAATGCAAATCTTAATCCAAGAAATACTTTTACAGTGAAATTGCTATTTGATGCGAGATTTAATGCGTCAAACAGGAGCCGTATCACATTTGTCACACTGCCTTAGGCCAACACAATCAATCACTAATTAGTAATAAACATGTCAGCTCTCTGCTTGTCAAGAAATAAGTTATTACAACCTCCCTCATACTAGTCTACTCTAAATGCAGAAACAGATTCAAATTCATATTATTGAGTATTGGATGAACTCAAATGACCTCAAAACAAGCTCCTATCATGACTAACAACATTTCCTTATACAAAATAATCTCATGATTGTTTTGTGAGTAACTAAGCCCATACTATTTATAGACCGACTGACCTTATTCTTGTTATAACCTTAAGCTCGACTCCGATAACAAACCAGGGCACTTCCTTGAAAAGTAGGACATAGGGATGTTTTATCTATATTACATTACAGTCCAGCCCAAAATGCAAACAAGTCAATGAGCCTTAAACCACGACCGGACAAACACCATTTCCCTGCGAGGCCGCCCGATCGATGGAGGTAATGATTAAAAGGCCCAGAGGTGCCCCTCCACCTGCTCCTGCATTTATAAATAGAACTGTGATTCAGTCTGTCCACGGCAACAAGAGGAATCTCATCAGTGCTTTGTCCATCTGCTTCTCTCCATTTAAAGGGATTAGAAGCATGATAGTGGATAATACACATGTGGCGTCCACAGAGTCACGTTGGCTTCGAGTTTGGCCTCGCTTCATACAGTATTATCTCGTGTTTATATCTGTTGACACCGAGCGCTCAATAGGGATAAAATAATTTACTTAGAGATACTTATAACGTATATATACAATTTAGCTCCCATAAGCCCCTGTGGATGTTTCACAAGTTTTCAATTCAGATTTTAGGAAAAAAGGGAAATACAGTTGTTAGCGATGGAACAAGAAGAAAATAGATTTAGGTGCAAAGGAGACACTGCAGGCAAAACCCTCTGTTTTCAGGTTTGCTTTCTAACGTATAAACTTCCACAAATAAATGACATCATCTTTACAATAAGACGTTTAATTATTGCACTGATTCCACATTTCTCCAAAGAACTACTGTATATGGGAAATTGTAACATAAATTGTCTAAAATGGGCACATTATGTGATATAAGAGATTCCATACTGTACATAAGGGCCTTGAGCCCAGGTTTTATCTGTACTGTACGGGTGCAATTGTGCCTTCCTATGTTACTGAGGTTTTCTTTTATTTTCAAACTAGGCCAGTAAAGAAATAAATATGTTTTAGAAGCATCCAAATTAGGGCTGGGTATCGATTCGAATTTCCCAAATCAATTAGGTTAGATTCACGATTCACTTTGATTTTCAATTCAGTTAAGGATATCACGCAGCACCAATTTTACTTGGATATGGTAGACATTCTCAGAAGAACTAATGCACTTAAAAAAAAAAATGATTCCACTAATATAGGCTTCTATAAACATAGAAGGCTATAAACCTGACCTTCTATGTGCCACTGTGTTTATCCTCCATAATTTTTGCATCTTTTAGAAAACAAAAATATATATTTTTTGCACCAAATGTTACCGCATACTTTTGCCCTCCAGGTTCTATTTAAACACAGAGGCAAAAAACAAAACAAGTTTTTACCTAATACCGTTTTGAATCTGAGCAATTGTGTAAAGTGCAGAGTCAGCAGTTTTGTAAAATGCTAACTTAGCCTTTTGGACACGGATTTTCAACGCAACTTTACACCGCCACCCAGAGGCCTAGGAGAACATGGCTGGGCTCATTTTAAAGCCTGAACCCTCCTCTTCCGAATGCGTTTTGAATCGATATCAGGCTATTCAAAGGAAAATCCATTTTTTAAACCCAGCCCTGATCCAAATGCATGTTGAGTATAGGCCTATACAGAGGAGAATTTCTGATTATACATCCAATTGAAGACGGATACAAATTATGTGAAAGATTTCTGCCTATTCTCTACAATAGGTATGATGTCCAGATAGTTTTGCATATAATTACTATTGCAACAAAGCATCGTCTATTGCAACAAAGCATCGTCAGTAAACTAACCTATTTTTATTCAGTTTTAAATTGATTTACCATGCCTCTCACTTAAAAAACACAACCAATTATCATTCCGTATTCAACAGTAAGAGGTCACTAATGTGTCTTTTCACTGAGCCGTAGAGGGCAGTGTGCATTTGAACTGGTCTAACCTGCAGCCTTTTGATGTCTTTCCAAAATGGCCCCTCCCAAAAGCTGCCAGAAACTACAAGAGGGAAAGTGAGTCAGGCCTGCAGAGATGACACATTTGTAAACAGCACTTAGGCATTTAAACACGATTACCCAAGGCTCATCTGTGCCACAGTGTCGAAGCACTCAAGTGTTTCTCAGAGCTCATTGACCTGGGAGAAAGTCATTTTTATAATAGTCTATTAGGAAACCTCGTCTGACCCTAAAAATACCACACACACATACACACACACAGTCGCGGTGCCTCTCGATGGGAATTACAGAGCGTAAGCCCGCACACAACCGCTGTCTCCAATCTTGTTTGGGTGGGACTTTTTATGGTTAACTGGGGAGGAGCGCGAGTGATTTTAAGACAGTTTCTCACCAACAATCCCTTACAACAAGGGAAAACTTCATAAAAGCTCTTGACTCAGAAAATAATTAGAGGTAAATGTAGCTATTACTAGTAGAAACGAGGCGGCACCACGACTGGCTTCCATATATGGGAGTGAAAAAGGAGGATAAAAAGGAGGTATGACACATTAAGCAAAACAAAAACGTAGTTAACACAATTATACTTAAGATTTAGTGGAACTTTTACCAAGTTTTCCCTGGTTTGGCATTTTTTGTGATTTTTTTTTTGTTCATTTTTTCACTTCCTTATTGGGCACGGGCACAGGAAGTGACCTACAATAGAGGTACACAATTCAACTGTTGCCATGCCAACCATATTATACCAATGAGAAATGAGTGTGTAAGAATCCTATGAACCATGGCACTAACTTCCTCCTCATTGGCATAGTCAGGATAATTCTAAATCTAAGCCTAAATAACTGCAGTCTTTGTGAGTAGCTAATAATTAAAAAATAACTAATGGTCATTTACTGTGCAGCCCATTACAAATTAAGAAAAAATCTTCAACTTCAGCCTCAGCTACCTAACTTGTTAATATAAGTAAAAGTAACAGTCCGGGGTGTACACAGTGGAGTGGTTTTGCATGGATTTGCCGGAGCGCCTTTAGTTAAATAGAGAAAATGGCTGCGGTCCATATTGTTGAGAGCTGCAGCACGTGTCATAATGAACTTCAGGGTCAGTCCAGGAATTATAAACTGAAGAGATAATCTGTGTCTGTTCCACTTTGATCTCAGACTTAAACGCAGCACTGATGGAGTCAAAGAAAGGCACGACGAGCCTCAGAATGGGCTGCTGCAGGCGGACACAGGAGCCCAAGATCATTTTCATATGAAATTAAGTGTGCGTATTTCACCTTTTAGTGTCCCAGTGGCTCCAGGATCAATTGTTTTTAGGATTTCTGGTCAATTTTTAGGGTTTTGTACCAGAAACTTACCAAAAAACCTCAAAGAATTGATCCTGGAGCGAGTGATGAAAAGCAAAGGGGTCATGCTGCAGACAAACAGCCCCTGGACCACTAAAAGGCCAAACACAGACTAATATCAAGTTGCTGTTTTCTTTCATTTCAAAAGTTACATGATGCACCTTTATGGTTTTCTTTTATCTGGAATAATTACATTTATTTTACTCTTTACTCGTCACAAGAAAAAGGTTGTTATTTAATTAGAGTTTGCGCAGACTGACTTTCCGTTGTTTTGAGGAGAACATTATATTACCTAAATAGTTCTCTGTGTGACTTGTAAGCCCTTGAAACTAAACCTGTCATCTGTTTCCCCGACATCATAAAGACACATAAGACCCTGGGGAGGTCTCCTCTGAGCTGAACTTACAGTGTATATAGTAGAACAGCCCTTCCTCCTTCCCTCAGCGCCTCACATCTGGACTGCGCATTAGGGATTTTCCTCCCCTGCTTAGCGCTCGCTCCAGACTGCCCCGGGGCAGGCAGCCGTCGACACAAGCAGCCGCCCCGTGTCCCGCATCAATCTTCCCCCAATCAAAAGGTGGTTTGGACTGTTAACACCACAGCTGGGCCGCTCCGCTGCTCCTCACTGAACGGTAGTTATGTAACTCAAGGCTCCAATAATAATAAACATAAGCCAAGTAGCTTTGTTTTGGACATAAAGTCTTATCTCCTGTCTGCATCTGATGTCACCAAATGGTTTTAAAACATAAACATGACTGTCTGCTCCTGCTGTATGACCACATCTGTCTGGTTAGCACTGATGATGACTCAACATGAAAAGGAGCTGGCCTTTAAGAAATGATTACAAACAGTTGGACGAATAAGTAGGGCTGGGCAATTAATCACATTTAAATCTGAACAAGAGCTTACAAAAGGTAGATAATTGCGTGGTGAGCTAATGGTTAACTAGCCAATCCAGGTGCTTGTTGTTAAGCTAACTGGCTAGTCTAGTCCCGTAGGTGGCGGAAAATGCTTGGCTGGTCCAGTTTCATGGTCGGTTACCACCAAATAAAAAAATGATGCAGCTTGGGAACTGCTGGATATTGGATTATTAAGGAACATGAGCATTTCTTTCAATGGAACTGGTAGGTCAGAGGTGCTAACCCAGTGCTAGTGCGCTAGTTAGCTGTTGTTGCAATCTGTCCTTCTTTCTTCAAACGCTTTCACACCTGTGCGATCCCTGCACCTGTGTTTTCAAGTTGTGCCTGGCCATATGAGAGGCATGGTGTCGGTGTAGCTACTGTGTGGGTGGGGAAGTGCCCATTTCTGCTTCTGTGGTAGAAAGTTTGCAGTTTTGAAGTGATGTAATGCAACAGGATGGGACTCTGTATAATCACCTGTACTATAGTTAAGGCCATATTTATTTTGTTCTTATTAAGACAAAGATCGAATCGAAAATCAAGATCGTTCAATATGAAGAAAAAAATAGTGAGTTTTCTTTTCATAAACGCCCAGCCCTTTGGAGTAAATAACACCTTGCAAATGAGAAGGAGCAGAAGTAAAACAGAAAGTGCAGTTTCTAGTTTTAGGGTAACGATCAAGAGTAATGTTTTCCCAAATCCCAAGGAACAAGCACAAAGCATTTCATCTCGTACAGTATGCATCAATTTGGAGCAAGGCAACAACGGTACATGGGTAAAATAATAACAGACATGAGCACCTTTGTCTTTCAGTCGCATCATACCATTATCCACGCATGACAAGATGATGATTACAGAGCTCGCAGCACATAAACATCATCTGAGGCAGTGTTCCTCGGCGTCTGGGCCTGCACAGGATGCTCCCATGAGGCCCGCACTCTCCGAGCACCGGGGGAAATGGGAGCCACGTGTAACCAGTCGGCCGCAGATCAGGTGGCAGCAGGACCACGACCATCTGCCTCCCGACTCCCGACGCACACACACACATGAAGCTTATTATCCACAACCCGATATGTGACTGTAATGGTCGGCCCGTTATGTCACTGGCTGCTGAGTAAACCACGCGACTGGAGAAGACCGCGGCCTGGGGTTTGGTGTCTGATGCATGTGTTTTAGCGCTCAGTTACGGGCAGGAGCTGATGCGAAATCACGATGGGCCGTGTTAGACGTAATATGGATTACTAAACGGACAAAAGAATGAAAGGACCACATCCAAACCGGCCAGACGTTACTCAGAGAGCGATGGGCTATGGAATCTATCTGGATTTAAGAGCAAAAACATGTTAAACAATAACCATAATAAGGTGTGGAAAAAATGGAACAAGATTTTGATCACGTAGTAGTGAAATGTATAAGGCTGTTGTGTCCAAGTTAATATAATGGATGGATGGCTGGTCCTGGCAAGTCAGCAGCTGGTAATTAGGCTAAAGTAACATTGTTCAGAATATCATTACAGCTATAACGATTTGTTTAAATGCCTCCAAAAGCAGGGATGGACCGATATGAAAATCTTCTGCCGATATTAATATCAACATTTAAAATCAATAGCAAGACCCACTCACATTGAGTAAAGTTCCTACATTCATTATTGGAAAAATGATAATGCAATATGACTTTGGCTGGTTACAGTGGTTCACACAGACTATGATGTCTATTAGAAAAAGATTGTCAAATACATTTGTAGAGTGAAATGCCACTTTTGGTTAAATATTTACATAGGTCTATCAGAACAATACACTTTTATCCATCTAATTATTATTGTCACATAAAAAAATATATTCAGGCTGTTCTAATTAAAGGCACTATACCTGATTTTTTCATTACAAATAATGAAAGAGGGAGCATGTAAATTAGACTGATAATGATGTCCCAAATACATTCCTAACTTTCCTAACACATTTCTAAAGTCCAATTTCTTCATGGATAACATTTTATGAGCACATTTCACGACTTGCAGGGTCATTTTTTAGAAATGCAAGAAAAGTAGCCTGTAAACAAAAAAAACCCTACATTTGCATGCAAAGCAATATTTCCACTGATTTTAGATGAGTCTGAGTTTAGAATATACTAAAGGAGGGATCAAAACAAAAATGTATTCCACTACTAGCAAAAAAAAAAACAGGTATAGTGCCTTTAACTATAAAAAAATATATACCTGCAGGGGATTTTCCCATATGGGGCCGATACAGATATTTGAAAAATATGCTAATATCACCGATATATCGGACCATCCCTATCCAAATGTACATTTTCACTAAATCTAAATTTCACAAATAAAAAGCTACAAAAACC
>OMNZ01076757.1:17231-27643 GCA_900303255.1 Lesueurigobius sanzi
GAAAAAACATCTAAATTACAAATAAAATAATGGAAGCGGAAGCGAGTAAAATAAATGAGTTGTGGTCCAAACACATTCCTAAGCTTTCCTAATATATTTCTAAAATCCTGTTTCTTCATGGATAACATTTTATGAGCACATTTCACGACTTGCAGGGTCATTTTTTAGAAATGCAAGAAAAGTAGCCTGTAAACAAAAAAAACCCTACATTTGCATGCAAAGCAATATTTCCACTGATGTCTGAGTTTAGAATATACTAAAGGAGGGATCAAGGGAAGGGAAGGGAAGGGAATGTTATTTGTATAGTGCTTTTCATATGACATAGTCACACCCAAAGCGCTTCACACATGAAAGGGAGGGGGGCTCATTCACTCTATGTTGATGGTGGTAAGCTACTATTGTAGCCACAGTTTCCCCTGGGGTAGACTGACAGAAGCGAGGCTGCTCACATCTGCGCCAACGGTCCCTCCGACCACCACCAACCACTCACACTTATCAAAACAAAAATGTATTCCACTACTAGCAAAAAAAAAAAAACAGGTATAGTGCCTTTAACTATAAAAAAATATATACCTGCAGGGGATTTTCCCATATGGGGCCGATACAGATATTTGAAAAATATGCTAATATCACCGATATATCGGACGATCCCTATCCAAAAGTACATTTTCACCAAATCTAAATTTCACCAAAAAAAAAGCAAAAACTGCCAGTGTAAATGTTATAATGTCTCACAGTGGAATTGTATGTAATTCGGTGTTAAGGTATTCAAGATTCAAGATTCAAGATTCTTTATTTGTCAAACCATGTGAATGGTTCGAAACTATGTTTCTCTCATCCTTGATTGTGGAACGGGGGAGGGGAAAGAGGGGAGGGAGGGAGGGGAAAGAGGGGAGGGTTTTCCTATGTTTCTAAAGCAAGAACTTATGTTTGTAAAGCAAGAACTTATGTTTGTAAAGCAAGTCAGTTCAACAGAATCTAATCTGAGATGCTCATTTAAGCACATTGTGATGATTTGGACTGTGATTAATTATGGCTATTGTGAAAGAAGAAAAAATTGTAGACATTTGTTTTGATCCACATGGAGTCTAACCTTATGTACAGTAGTATGTTTTAATATTGAGAAACGAACCATGAAGTGACATATTGACCGTACAATGCACTTCAAACTAGGGCTGAAACAACTCATCGATTCACTCAACTATTTTAGTAATGGGTTAATCATTTCTGGTATACACAGACTCAGACAGAGTAAGAATTACATCAAAATTGTATATGTTTCGTGTCTCTAAAGGCATTGGTTATATACGTTTTTTTGTGCAAATAATTTATTTTTCGAAATATGACATAAATCTCGGACCATAATCTAATCAGAGCTCTCTGGCTCTCTCACTTTCACAATCCCAGAATGAATTTTAGAGGTTCTTAGCTTTCAAATGAGGAATGACATTTGAAACTTGTACTAAGAGCATCCTACAGACATTATAATAAGTTTACTCTATCAAGACGTCCTCAAACGGCGTCACTTTAGCTTCATGTGGCAAAAGGTTTTTGAAAATGCCACTTTCCAGGCACCTTTTATCCATCAGCCGATTAATGGATTACCTAAATAATGGTTAGTGACAGTCCTACTTCAAACAAGTGACTATGCCAAAACACAAAACCAAAGCGAGAGACAGTTATTCAACTCCTGCTGTGGTTCATGACTCCAACAGGTGCATGGAGAACAATACCCCGCTGACATCAGCGCAGGGTGACATCACGGGCCCAACAATGAGCACCCATGGGCCCGGGACAATGCAGGCCGCGCCACCCGCCACCTGAGTCCCGCTCTCATCATTAGGGATTCCCAGCACAACGCAGCAGACGCAAGCCGACTCCCGTTCAGCAACGCCTCATTACCGCCGCTAAACTGGAGCGGAGTGTGGGCCGTCTGAACCGCAGAGAGAGCAGAGCATGCTGGGAAGTCGAGTCCGCGAGGGATGGCGTTGCAGGCGGAGGCGGGTGGCTTTTAGCGGGGAGCTCCGGGGCATTAAAGGTTTATGCAGAGGGTGAAAGTCTTTAATTAAATAGTTTGTCGATAAATTAGGAAGGCTAAGGGGAGGCATGGGACGAGAGGCTTTGAAGACAACTTCAAAGTGTTCTTGTAGCAGCGTCTTTGCTCTGTGCACCGCTAAATTCCACAATATATTAAAAAAAAATACACATTTTTAAGACCCAAGAAGAAAATAAAATGCTCAAGAATGGGAATTGAAAATGACTTGTTTTCAGCCAACTTGTTTTTTGTTGTAAAATTGATACAGTTGGACTCAGGCAACACAATTTTGATTGCGATTACATTTGCAATTTATGTTTTAAAATCAAAATTCAAATGCACATTTAACATGTTCAGAAGTATTTTGAGGGAAAACTGAACAGCTAAACTAATACAAGAATCGCATGCCCTTTAGAGCAATGGTTCCCAACCTTTTCTCCCTCTGTTCGGGCTGGATACAGGTGGGTCCCCCCAGTCCAAAACCGCAGCCTCCTGAATGCATTAGAATGTAATAATTGTGTCCAAATAGGAATTCTTTCAAACCAATAAACAGAATTTTCTGCACATGCTCCTTTCAGTCAGGTTTGGTAATTTTTTTATATTCATTTGTTTGTATAGGTTCTGAGTCGTACAGTTTTTTCTATTTAATTTACTCAAATAATATATCTTATGGCCTAACCCTCTGACCAGACAAAAGGTTGGGAACCACAGCTTTAGAGCAGGGACCTCAACTAACTGCTCGAGGTCCACAAAATTGGATCTTCTGCTTCATTCAGGGTCCGACTGCAAACATACAGTATAAATCATTGAAATTCATCATTGAAATGCTAATCAACAAAACACAACATATTTTTCTAAATCAATTGTTAATTTAGCCTTAGCTGTGATGTGTATTGAGTGATAAAAAAATCTTTGGGGTCCAAGCTTAAGCCTCTGCAGGTTGCATGTGCATGTTTGTAGAGGTCTAAATTAGGGTTAGAAGTTTTATAATAATACCCATCAGGAAAAACAGGATATCTTGGATGTATTGAAGAATTGAGTCCTTTGAGATATGCAACCATTTAAACTGCGTTGGTCTTGTTTTCTTTTTTATTCTTTTGCAGTCCTGTGTCTAGTTTCCAAAATTTGAAAGCCTGAATGAATTGTACGGGGTTCGTGAACGCCACATTGGTAAAATGTGATCCAAATGTTATTCTCCGAAGGTTTCTGAGAGGACAGATCTCTGCAGTCGGTCGCAAACGAGATGCGCGGCCCTCTGCTGCTGTTATTTCGGGGAGAACAGCCCTCCTCGCGCTGGCAGTTTATGTAAGGATGTAATGTGTTTCAGATTACCGTCGGTTGTATGGAAATACTTGTGGCGAGACTGGACTTCTCCGAGATGGATTCAGGCAAATCGGTCTGTGAGGTTGGTCTTTAAAAAGCAGCCTATGACACGGCTGTTTCTCTGGTTTCTTCTGATTCGAATTCAATCCCTTTGGCCGGACTAAAGCAGGGACTCACAAAAGCGGCTTCTTATGAATTTTGGCTATTTATGCGAGTCAATTTTGCTAACCCCCGAACCCCGTGGGCCTATTAAATGCCTCAAACACTGTATGATTGTAGCTGACATCTGCTCTTTAGCTACTGCAGAGGATCATTCCCTCCTAAATCTATAAATATTAGTCAAAACATCAACTCAGAGGAAACTTCACAGGTTTGGCTGACGCCGTACACATCTGCGCAGAGCTACTATCAGCCTCTTCATCTCGGCAGCAGGAAGCGGACGTGCGGCCTGCTCTGCACATGGACTTTGGTATTATTGAGGCAATGAATGGACAAAGGCCCAGAGAGCAAATAATCAGTGTGCAGTGCAGGCGGAGGAGGAGGAAGCTTCACCTGGGACACTATAACCCTGTCCCGCAAAGAAGAGTTACAGCATACGTCTTCAGCGCGTATGATGGGGCGATTCACTCATAGACGAGCTGCCTTTGTAAACAGTTTTACAGAAAAGACATGGATAGCTGCAAGTCATGGGGATTATTTTGAGGCTTAAGGCAGGAAACTCTTTTTAAAGTTCAAGTTTTTGGACCAGTTTTCTCTCTTAACATATACACTTTTACAAATAAACAACCAAATCTTTACAATAAGGAGTGTAATTACTGCACCAAATCAACATTTCTCTATAGAACTATGAGAAATTGTAACTTCATTGGCTATTTTCTCACATTGAGGCACCAACATCTCCATTTTAGTAGACTCCAAACTTTCCAGTCTTGGAAGATTTGTTCAGAGGGATTCTTCAATATTTAATCCCTAGCCTGATTTATTTCATTTTGAATCCCAAAAAACAAGAAAAATGTAGAATATTTACACATTTTTATAAACCATACATTAAAATCTGGCTTTACAGAATTAAGATTTTGTTGATGAAAAAGGAAACTTTGACCAATTTTACACATAAAATGATGGACAACTTGCAATACATTTGTTTCTCATATTTATGTCAGACTCAGCAATATACAGCAAATGTCCCAAATTAATATCACACAATTTCAATTTTGTCCCGATTCCCTGCAGTGTCTCGCTTTAAAAGCATGCATCTTGTCGACCTCAGCGTTGATATGTCAAGTTTGAAAATGAAATAATGTCCATGTTAAAATAAAATCTACGTCCTGTTCTTGGGTTATAAGATGAAAGCTAATTTTTGGGCTTGTTTTACATTCGAGTGCCCCTTTTCAGTGCAAAGGGCTAAGCTAAAGCAAACACTTGGAGGTCCAGGAAATAATGAAACACTGAAGGAGGAGAGAGGAGAGAGGGCGAGGAAATGCCAGCTTTCCTGTTCCTTTGGCCCGGTCGATCATAATGGAGGCTTCCTGTCAAAGGTCCTCAACGTCTCACAGACAGTTCAAAGGTCGAACTACTACAGTCGGTTTGTACAGTCCAATAAAGCCATGTTCCACAGCTCTCTAACAACATTCTTGTATAATTAAAGTGGATAGACTATGCAAAAGTGAGGCCAGAATTGGTATTTTACATCAAAATGAGAATGAAAGGAAAGCACAGCAAGAAGTGAGAAAAGGGGCTGGTCAGGATATCAAATTGGCCCGGAGTGCCCTCTACAGTCTGCAGCGGGAATGACACAGTCAATATAAGCTTTCACTGTCAGCTAAGGGCATGCTAGCAAATCGATGACATTGTGATGAACACACTTTGAGCACAGAATGAGTACGGGATTGATTATGGATTTTTGTGACACAACAAAATAAGCCAAAACTTTAACCAACCAATCAGCTCAATCAACAATCTCTCAACAGTGAAGCGATTCCCATGAAAATGAAAGAATTCGGCTTGCACTTTTACGAAGCAGAGGCATTTCCACAAAAAGATCAGGCATCTACAGGGCTCTATTTTGAGAGGGAACCAGGCCACGCAGTTCAACCTCAAGTCACATCCAGTCCATGTCACTGCGACTCCGAGAGGAAACCGGCAATCTCTGCAATCTCCCCCAAATCAGCCTTCCCATGTTGCAGCCAGCGGGGCCCGAAGAGCTTCTGAACAGCAGCAATTTAAAGACTTTAGGGGGAAAAAAATCCCCCGACTGCAGCGTATTTAGTAGAGCTAATGTTACTGGGCTACACAAACAGCTCTGAATAATAAGGAATATAAGGAAAATAACAGTTAATGTCGGTCTAGGAAATCTCTAAATACAAAGTTCAATGTTTTCAATTAATAGAGGGGCCTATGGTGCCCTCCCCATAGTCTAATTTTCTACCCAAAGGTCTTCAAATAAGATCAAAGAGAATAAAATGTATGGCATAAGCACAGAAACATAGACAATTATACTAAATGACAATTAAAAGTTAAAGTTGATGCAATAATTGACCATTTTTCTCCAAAAACGTATCTTAAGAATAAATATCAACATTTGGATCACTATGTCCAAGGGGAATTTGGTGGGAAACATTGGAGTTTATTAACTTGGCTTACACAGGTTCAATTATATTTAATGAATGTACACTACACTGCATGAAAAGTAGGGGTCTCCAGTCCATCTTGTAGTCAGTTTGTGGATATTGTTTTCTTAAATAATTAGATGGAGGTCATGCTGTATTGCCCAGATAAGAAAAACGTCTTCTAGACCAGAAAAAAATACTTCAGAAGTGTATTTTACATTTTTCTTGACAATACAAGATGCTGTAGGTGTTTGCGTTTGGCCAAGCTGTAATAATTTCACAGAATTAAAAGTACAAGACATGGACCCAAACATATCGAACACTGAAAACGACCAATACCCCATGTATATCTCTCTAAAGGCTCGCTCCCAAATGAGTAGAAAGTGCACTACAGTTTTCAGAGAGAAGAGGGAGCAGAAAGGAAGCCCTCCCGGCAGGTCACACCCTCCACAAATAACACTCCGTACACGCAACCTCCAGACAGCACTGTCCCACTGGAGGGAAAGCACACCGGACGGGCCAAAGTGGGGAAAATGAGGCGGCTTACCCACTGCTGCCTTCCTCTATTTGGCAGAACGAGAGCTTCCAACACCGAGACGTGATTTAGAGCTTGTTCAGCATGCATTTAACACCTCTAAACAAGACAAAGAGCTATTATGGTTGGATTTTGTAAGGGTATAACATACAGCCATTATGGAGACAAATAAGACTCGTATTAAACCCATTTATTGTACACTGTGGATTAAGGACATGCTTTTCTTTGGCCATAGAAGGAGTTCTGAAGTTACAGTTAAAAGGTCATCATGGACACCACCTAAATCCGAGACCAAATATTTATATTCCACAAGACGTTCCCTCAAACAAACGGTCAGGACAAAGATAATAAACAAGAGGTATGACTATAACAATAGAGCTGGGTGTTGGGATGTATGGCTCATTGGCGGCTCAAATGGGGAGAGGAAACAGGTGAATGGGAAGACTTGTGGAGCGGCAAATCTTACAAACAGTCCTCAAATACTTGCCTTGCATAGAGGGAGGGAATTAAAAGCGACACTACAGTACTACTAGAGTTTTTGACGCGAATATATGACGAATGCAAGGTATTTGGACTGTTGGTGCAAGACACGCTCCTACGCTCCGAGTGGGCCGTCCTCCAGAGATAAGACTTGGCAAAGGGGACGTGGAAGCTATTCATCATCACTGCTTGTGTAGATGTTATTCACTATTTGACACATTAGTACAGGCATTTTTATGTAACAGAGCAGTGGCACTTCTGGAGCCAGGGCGCCAAACATGAAAAGTAATGTAGTGTTAAAGGTTTAAAAAGGTCAATAAGACAATGCACAAAAGCATATTAAAGGGGGTACACCACATAACATTTCACCCAATGAATAGAATAAAATACAAGCATTCATTGTATTTTATTAGAGGTATTCTTTATTGTTGAAAAATGCCTAAAAGATTAACGAACAAACATGTGTCTTTGCTGTGCGCGGCTCGCCTCTCCTAAGACCGGACTTGTAACTTTACTGGGAGCGGGGACGTCTCCAGCTCGTCTCCACGGAGATGTTGACTAAAGGCAGCCAAATGTGAGATCTAAAGAGGTTTGGTCCTCATCCAAATTACCCATTGCAAAAATATAGCTGGCCATGTTTTGTTTTGTTGTCAACGGCATAATCCAAAATGTTACACAGTGTACCTTTAATTGCAGAAATACAGATAATTCAACTGATTGCCCCTTGTAATACTGTAACATCAAGTAATCATTGATGTACTTGATGGAGAATTTTCCAAGTTGGTTTTCTAGTAGCCCGTGCCCTGTATCTGACAGCCGGTTTTATGGGCCCGTTAGCTGCCCAAAGTTATGCAGGTCTAGTAAAAGATCCCGCACTCATCACATTGCACTTTCGCCTTACAGATGACTGGGGTGAGGAAAGGTGGAGAAGAAACCGATTCCCGCCGGACTGGACGCTCTCAATGTCTCCTTTCATTGAAAAACCTGACATCACGTTGAACACAGAGCCACCGACAGCTGATACAAACCGGTCTGAAATCTTGAATGAAAGTAATACAGTAACTAGGGTTTTGGGTGTGGACTGCTGCGTAGTTCAAAGACAACTCAAGCTGTCAGGCACATGTTTTAAATGAAGAAAACGTCTCTCTGCGTGGGGATTTTCCAAACATAACATGGCTGGTTATCCCTGCAACTATGAGCTTTAGGTGGGGTACTCCTCACACGTCAACCTGATGCTGGGATGACAGATGCAAACTTCAAGACAACACATTACACATTGACTGTTAATCAACATTCACACCATTTCAATTTGGGTCTGACTACTTCTAGATGACGGGCAGATTGATGTGACAATATACAGTGTATTATAGTTTTCAGCACATTGTACTTCAAGAACTTCTAGATATTGTTGTTATTGTTTGGTTGTGGAGTTGGGAGACTTCACACCAATATATTTCAAACAAGAACAGAAAAAGAAAAGAAAAGCTGAAGATTCTCCTCACCTGGAGTGTACTGATAAAGTGAATATCTATTCTATTTTATGAGCATAGTGGGCTTGGAAAGGCCATTAAAACTTCAAAGAGGGAAGGAGGATGACCCGCTTACCTGAGTTTGAGGTTGGCCATAAACTCTCCCATAGAAACATTGTCCAACAGAACAAAATCAGCTTTTCCAAACTCCAGGCTCTCGTGTTCAGCCATCCTCTGTAGTGTTGTGTTAATACAAATCAAAAGAAAAACATACAAAAACTAGTGTAGCAGTGTAGAGAGCCCCGGGGTGAAAAGCATCGGCGCGCTTCACTCAGCACCTCGTCAAAGTCCATTCATTTGGTCGCATTTTCCAAGTGTAATTAAACTGCAATTTCCCTCATGCTGGAAAACGTGACACAAACAACTAAGCTGCGTAAACCGGACAAAAGTATCCAACTACTTTCAACAATCTAGTCTGCAGTTTAAAACGTTTAAGCTCATCACATCCGTGCAAAGTTTACGCGTAAAACAATCCTTATGCCGTTACATCGCGCCGTGGGCTTCGGTTTTTCCTGGAGTTTAGTCTCCCGTCGGCCAGGAACACCGTCCGCCAATCACACCAGAGCCGCCTGCCCCGAGCCCCGCCCCCGCCCCGTAGAGGTGTCTAAGTTCAGAAATATTACAAGTATTTGTGAAGACCACTAACTCCGAGGGTTTCCGAGGCATATTTGAGCGGTGACGCATGCAGTTCATTCAGGGAAGGGGGGGGAGAAGAAAAAAAAAAAAGCCACAATGTTTGGGTAGACTTTTTTAATGCCCACTGTCTGTCACCATATAAGGAGAATTCAGGGCACCTCAGGAATGTATCAATGATTGAGAAAATAGTGGGGATTTGACCAACAATTTCATAAGCTTTTCACAATGAATCACCCAGACGGAAAGATTGTCAAAAAGTAAATATACAGTGTCGAAACGAAATCCTTTGAGAAGCTTAGTCATCTTATTTGCAAAGGCTGTAATATTGACTCTTGTCTGGTGGCAGTGGATGGACACACATTGGCGGAAGGGCGCTCTCTTGTGGAGAGTAGAGGTAAGTGCACTTAAGTTCTGTTTCAGCTGCAAAATTGCTATAGTTACAAACAGTGGTGGAAGAAGTACTCAATATTCAATATATTCAATATACTTGAGTAAAAGTATAAAAGTATCCACTGTAAAATGTATGTATGTATGTTAAGTAAAAACTAGTATTTTTGAGTTTTTTGAGTTTAATGTGGCACAGTAAACCAGGACTAAACCAGGACTAAAACAGGTCTAAATCAGGACTAAAACAGGTCTAAATCAGGGCTAAACCAGGACTAAAACAGGAATAAAACAGGAATAAAACAGGAATAAAACAGGTCTAAATCAGGACTAAAACAGGTCTAAATCAGGACTAAAACAGGTCTAAATCAGGGCTAAACCAGGACTAAAACAGGAATAAAACAGGAATAAAACAGGTCTAAATCAGGACTAAAACAGGTCTAAATCAGGGCTAAACCAGGACTAAAACAGGAATAAAACAGGAATAAAACAGGTCTAAATCAGGACTAAAACAGGTCTAAATCAGGACTAAACAGGTCTAAATCAGGACTAAATCAGGGCTAAATCAGGACTAAAACAGGTCTAAATCAGGACTAAACAGGTCTAAATCAGGACTAAACTAGGAATCAGGACTACACCATGTCTCCAGGTCTAAACCAGGACTTAGCCAGGACTACACCAGGTCTATATCAGGACTAAAACGGGAATAAAACAGTTCTAAACCCGGACATAACCAGGACTACACCAGATCTAAATCAGGACTAAACCAGGACTAAAACAGATCTAAACCCAGACTTAACCAGGTCTAAATCAGGACTAAACTCGGACTAAAACAGCTCTAAACCAGGACTTAGTCAGGATTACACCAGGTCTAAATCAGG
>OMNZ01076791.1:6383-24432 GCA_900303255.1 Lesueurigobius sanzi
TTTCCACTGATTGTCTTCACTGGGTTAGGAACTTTTTTGTGCCATTTTTGTTTAGTGGGGTGCCTTGGGGTTTTTCTTTTGTAAAAAGGGTTCCTTGGCTCCAAAAGGTTGGGGAACACTGTATTGATGATGCCCAATGATGCCAATGATGCCCATATAGAGGTGTGTTAAACTAATGGTGCCCATATAGAGGTGTATTAAACTAAGCACTTAAAAGATGGCTGTAAGTACGGTGCGAGGCCTTGCTCCAGGACCAATGTGTTTTAGGTTTTCACTGCGTCTCTATGGAGATGGGTTCATCAGCAGAGAAAACCTACCAGAAACCCTACACAAATGTATCATGGAGCATCATGAAGGCCACTGTAATGAAAATTAAAGGCACTACTGCCCATACAGCCACTGAAAGGTCAAATACGCACTCATTTTTCCACATAAAAACGCAATTACATGTGACTAATTGTGATTAAGTAATTAAAAAGTGCATAAAGAACTCCGTACTTACTAATGTTATTTTATTGAGTGTGTGAAATGTTACACAGAGGGCTTTAAGTACAGTGTAAGTTAGCATTTTTGGTACTCTTCGCAAACTTGTAATTACGAACTCTAAAAGGACATGCATCTTTTGCTTAAATAAAAATATTCAAAATGATGCTATAGATTTATTTAGAGCTTTTCTTTGTAAACTCTGTCCCCCACCACTAAGCATTTACCCAAACACCGCATTGACACAAAGGGAAGGTGGCAGACCATATTCACCATCATGGGAAATGAACCCATGACCTTTTTCATTGTCATTTTTCAAGGTGGGAAACCTTCCTGTTGTGAAGCCACCCAAACAGGACTCATGCTAAACCATTAAGGCTTAAAGAATACTTTTGTTACGCCTCATTTATCCAGTTGAAACGTCCACAAAAAGCATCAGCTGATCAAACAGGCGGCGTCACAAAGCCCACACTCTTGTTATGACTCAGATCTGTCCCGGTTCATAGGTGTGGCCCGGACCCGGTGCTCCACGCCTGGGCCGAGGCAGCAGGAAGAACCAGGAAGTGCTTGGCTTTTCCTGAAATACACTGTGAAATATCAGATCACTTCATGACTTTTATGAGTCTTATCAAAGCACTCAGATAAAGGAGTTTAGATGAGCTCAAATCAATAGGCCATTGATAAGCCATTATATCTGGAGTCTAAATACGACCCATTTAATGACTTGATATAGATTATGTTATTCCATCCATTCAGGGAAAGTAGACATCCATAGTGTACATTATGCACAATGTTGGAGCAGGTCTAGGATGACAATTTCCGAGCCGTTGTTATTGACCATAAATTGTGTTTGCAACCTCATGTGGCTCAGGTCGAATCTGAAAGTCACTTGGAATTCTGTAAGTAAAATACATAAGTCCTTGCATTTCATCGGGGCCCAAACTCCGGCACATCAGTTTGTATGGGAGTATCTAACCTTTGGACCCGACTGCTTTTTTGCTTCCGATACTGATATTGGGGGCTTGAGTTGAGTATCTTCCGATACCCAATACTAAGGCTGCAACTCTCTAGAATTCACACAGGATCCTGAGCATGTCAAAAAACAAAGCAAGTCTCTAGCCCATTCCTGCAGGAGTTTTTGGATGTTTAAATAAATAACCAAAATGCTCACTCCAGCCGCTTGGGGGCAGCCAACATCTAAAAATGGTTCCACACCTGTCCAGCAGAGGGCACTGACACTGTACCATTATAAAAGCTACAAAAACAGGTGTTCTGTCACTGGTAAAAGTGTGTTTTTAGTGTTTTTTACGGCCCCCTGGTGAAGCAGGCTGGTAATACAACAGCAAGCCTTTATTATTATTTATTAGGCTACAGTCCTGTGGGGCTTTGACTAATTTTAAAATGTCAATCAAATGTGCTGAATTATCACAGTGCTAATAATTATCATGAATTTATAGAAAACATGTTTTGTCAATACAATAGTACTTTCGTCTTTACAATATATGTGGCCCATCGTAGGTGAATTTCGGCTCTCGACCCAAATGAGATTGACACCTCTGATCTAACGGGTTTTGCCATAGAATCTGTCAATTTACTTTTACACTTTGCATTTATCTAATATCTGGGACAAAGAGAGGTCAAATATGCACAAAAGAATCTTATATTCCCTATACCTTGAAAAACTATTTCGTCTCTAAATCAAAACTACTTTTTATGTAATTCTTGCTGTTTTAGTCTGTGTATATCGCAGAAACCATTAATCCATTATTAAAATAGTTGACCACTATGTCAATAATCAATTAGTTGTTGATTAATTGATTAATCGTTTCAGCCCTACCCGATACCAACCCATAGTGTGAGACTGTCACAAAAGTATGTTTGTAGATGACTTTGGTGTTAATATAAAGAAACTGGTTTGCACTGAGTGAAAAGGTGACTGGTCTTTGTTACATTACATTAACATAGAAAACAAAGTGATCTTATCATTATTGTATTATAAATATATTACATAAGAGTATTTCTCCAACTAAAACACCAATATAGACCTTCATCCATCCATTTTCTTCTGCTTATCTGTTGCCGGGTCGTGGGGGATCACATTGCACCAATCCCTTATGGCTCCTCCTGCAGGTGGTGGGTCCACAGGAGGACGGCCCCTCCTTCACCTCTGCGTGACGTAACCACCTTGATGGTCTCTCAACATAAGGGGCTTCTGAACCGCTCCTGGTCTGACCTGGCACCTAGGACCTATTTGCCCTGGGAGACCCTACAGGACCATAATGCCCCAGACATAGGATTGTTCGGGTGCTCAAACCCCTGGTGGTGGTTTCGAGGAATGGAAAGACCTTGAACAGTGGTCAACATTATTTCACTACTTTAGGTGTGACCATAGAAAATGAACTTATTTCATTGAAGTCCAGACTGAGAGCACTTGAGACGACGTCCTTGACTTATAACGGTTTTCTTATAATCTGTGATTTTAGGTTATTTGTGTGTAACTTTTGCTGCCTCTTGTCCAGGACTCCCTTGAAAAAGAGGTTATTTGGATTTGATACCTTAAGTTGTACTTTTCCTTGCACGGTATTGGCTCTGATATCTGATCTGGTGTATCCCTTTTTTAAACATTGTTATGTTTTTTTGTCACATTAACCACTTTTAATTTCGTTTTAGTCAAATTTTAGTCAGCAAAAATATTACTTTAACTGATTTATTCAAAAAAGGGTGAGGGTGTTGTTCGGTCCTCGCCCCCTGAGACCGTGATTAGACTCTGACGCTCCGACACGACGCTCCGTGACGCAAAGCACACGTCTTTACGAGGAGGAGGAGGAGAGAGTGTGTCCGAACGCACTGGGCCTAATGGCCGTATTGAATGGCAACGCTGGTCGTTGTCGCGGCAACCGGAGCCCTGGACATGTGAGGAGGAAACGGGAGAGAGGAAAGAGGAGCGAGAGCACACGGCTGCAGGGGAAAGATGGAACATAATGGGTAACGGGAATCCCGAAATGCCAGGCGTTTGGCCCACGGGGCTACGCTAAAATATTTTGTCATCATTTTAGTTAAAGTAGTAACTCGCTGACTAAAACTTGATTAAAAGTAGTTATCGAGACCAAAACTGACTATAATCTCCAGATATTTTTTGTTGAAACCGAAATATAAAACGTGTGAACGTAGTTTGAAAAAGCATCATATCATTTAACTGTACTGCCAAAGGAACAGGTCTGTGGAGAAGTTCCGTGAAACATATGAATAATTAATAATAAATATGTTTGAATACAATAAAACAAATATGAAGTTGAGTAAATTTCAGATTTTAATTGGACATATCATGCACACAAATCTTAAAAACAGGATTAAAATCTTAAAACTGCCTATGAATTGATATTTTACTTTTACAGGATCCATTCAAAACTGCGTGAATGAAGTGAAATACTGCCCTAGGTCTGTGTTTGACGAGGGAGCAACATTATAAGATGGTTAAAAGCTTGAAAAAGTTGATTTAGCATCTTGACTAAAACTTTATTAGCATTAGTATCCTTTCTGTTACCTGCTTAGTTGTTGAAAAGTGAAGCTAAACTTTGCCTGAAACAGACATTCAAATCTGAATATTACGATAGCCCTGTCATCCTAACCATGTGGTGTCCTCGTGTCGGTAGAAATATATTCAAAACAAGTATACGACTTCGGCATACTGTATTCATGTTGACTCATGTAAATGACCTCAGTGCTTTTCTGCTTCATTTGCAATTCATTGTCTCGTTTTTACCCTGTCGTGCAGGGATCCCTACAGGAACTACAGAGTGTGCGAGCAGCTTTCCATCTCTCGTCTACTTATCAAAACTCACATATAGGAAAATTTGCAACAAGAAAAATACATGAAAAAGCTGTTTGGTTAATCATTATGGATGAACAATAATCGGAAAAACCTGTAAACGACTTTTATGGCAACATTGCAATTTAACTTAATATACCCTATACAAGGTGAGGAGGCAGGAATATCGACTTCTATGGGGTGGAATGTCAAAGATATTTTATTTGATTTACTCATTATAAACACTTGATTTTGATTATACTGTATGTGCAGCCCTATTTGCGCCTCTATAGTATTTAAACACGCATTCCTTCCCTTTGCCCATAATGCTCCACCCAGGCACCGCCTCGGTCTCACAGCACAGATTTGAATAGCATTTCCATGACACAGAGATACAGAGAATGGCCGATACTCTGGGTTTGGCCTTCGTTGTCCAGGAACTGGCCTTTATAGCAGACCAGAAACATAAGAGAACACATACAGCCTCTTCCAGGGCATTATCTTATAAAGCGAGAGATACAAAAGGGCTAGTCGCTTTGGTTTTGTTGCTGGACTAGTAATTTACATTTTAAACGACTAAGCCAAATTGCAATTTTAATGCTTGTTATTAGAAAATGCTGCAATTGGTTGTGTTCACCTGACAATATCCAAAAGCAGAGGTCACCATTCGAATTAGTCCGGACCTGACCCTCTCTCTCCCTCTCTCACCCTCTGGAGCAGAGCAGTGACTACAGACCACCAGATTTACAGAAGTTTATTGTAATTTATGTATTACATAGCACTTTATAATGTAAAGTGAGGGGTAGGTTCTTCACAAGTTCATTGAACTTCTACCTAGGGCCGGGGCAATTAGTCGAATTTTAATCGAATCTCGAAAAAAGGTCAATAACGATAACCGTGTGGTGAGCTGTAATAGTCAAGGCAACTAGCCATTCCATCCGCAGAAAATAAAACGCAGAGCTGCTCACTAGCAATTACAAGTCTAGTCCAGTAGATGGCAGTAAATGCTCAGTTACATGTCCGCAAAATCAATAAGTAGCTAAATGCTGATGGTGAAAAAATGGCCTGCAGTTTCCCCCAAATATTGGAGCACTAAGCAACATGAGCATTTCTTTAGGCTTTCTACTCCAATGGAAAAGGTAGGCCAGAGATGCTTTTCTAACAGTTGTTAGTAAAAGTAATCTGTGCTAGCGCGCTAGCTAACATAGCTGTTGTTGCAATCTTGCATTGTTTTTTCAAACACTTTTAACGTTTGTGCGATCTCTGCACATGTTTTTTGTTTTGTCCCTGACCACGTGAGAGCTGTGTAGCTACTGTGTGGGAAGGGATGTGCTGCTTCTTTAGAAGAAAGTTAGCAGCTAGCGCAGTTTAGAAGTGATGTAGCATTACAACAGGATCAGGCCGAGCCCCGCATTCTGTAGAATCTCCAGGACTATAGCTAAGGCCATATTAATTTGTTTTAATTTATTTTTCTCTTCAAATCGAAAATCTTAAATCGTTCAATATGGGGAAAATAATCTATATATATATTTTTTCATAATCACCCAGCCCTCCTTCTACCTACTCCTTTTGAGCATCAACTGTATTCTCTTTTTGTCTTTTCTGTAGTTTGTCTGTCGATATGCTGCTCAAACAAAATAAATAAATCATTGTTGTTGTTTCTAAACTTTTTTAAGCAATAAATAAATAAATACTTACTTATGGACAATACAACGGCCTACCAAAAAGAGACCTTGATGCATTGATGAAACAATGACTTGTAGAAAATGACAAAGGAACACATTTAGCAGCTTGGTTAGGACTATAGAACAATTTATAGAAATCTTTAAAGCTTCTTAGCATTCTTGCCTTATCTGCTCATGGTACAGAGTAAACCAACTAGCAACAAACACGAGACCAGCAGTATTTAGTCTACACAGAGCAGCTTAGTCTAGTTACTTTGCTTACTTCGTGGGAATAAGGTGGAAGTAACAACACACTGCTTTATACTGCGGCAGGTCACAGTGGCGGTTTTTGACTCATTAGTAACTTTAGTGCGGAGCGGTTTAACTTGGAAATAGACACTTGGAACTTACTTCAAGTGGTCGAACGATGGCCATTCCTTTCAAATGCACCCCGTGATCACAGAGATATGACCGGGTAATGTGCGGACAGTAATTAGGTCAAATAGATCATGTTCATGTGACATCAAAACATTCCAAAGAGTTGTTAAAGGATGGATTTAGATGAGGACTTTACCTATTTAAATCTCATATTTGGCTGCCTTTAGTGCCTCTCCATCGAAACGAGCTGGAGATGTCCCCGCTCCCAGTAAATTTGATTGTTATTATTGTATTTTATTTTTATTCAGTGTACATAAGAGATGCTACATTAACTGACCATTCTCTGTCAATGAATATTTTGAGTTTTAACATTTAAACATTTTAACACAATGTAGTTTCCAAATTCATGTTCCATTAGGGCTGGGCAATTTATGGAAATTTAATCGAATCTCGATGTTAAAAAATGTCGATCACGATAACCGCGTGGTGAGCTCTAATCGTCAAGGCAACTGGCCAAACCATCCGCAGAAAAAAACATGCGGCGCCCACTTGTTGTCACCAGTAATTACAAATCTAGTCCAGTAGGTGGCGGTAAATGCTCAGTTGTTTCCAGTTACACGGTTCGATAGCGTCTGCAAAATCAAAACAGCAAAAATGACCTGCAGTTTCCACTAAATATTGGAGCACAGCACAAAGGAATATGAGTATTTTTCTTCATGATTTCTACTCCAATGGAACAGGTAGGTCAGAGATGCTTTTTCTTGTGAAACATTGTTGGTAAAATGAATCTGTGCTAACGCGCTACCTAGCACTAGCTGTAGTTGCAATCTTGCGTTCTTTCTCCAAACACTTTCACTTTTGTGCAATCTCTGCACATGTGTCCCTGGTCATGTGAGAGCTGTGGTGTCAGTGTAGCTACTGTCTGGGTGGAGAGGTGCCCATTTCTGCTTCTGTAGTAGAAAGTAAGCAGTTAGCACGCAGTTTCAACAGGTTTGGTCCATGCCCCACACTCTGTATAATCACCACTACTATAGTTAAGGCCATATTTACTGTATTTGTTTTTATTCTTCTTAGGACAAAAATCGACAAAATGGGGGAAATAATCATGATAATTTATTTTTCATAATCGTCCAGCCCTATGTTCCATGATTCTGCTCACAAATTATATTTATCCTGTAATCTGTGTTTTCTTGCATACATAATACTATAATGAGAAATGAACTCATGAAGTGCAAAAATAGCCCACAACAGATTTTTTACAACCCTGTCCTTCAAAATGAGAAAAATTATCCTTATTCTTATTTTAAGAGCTGTTGAAACAAGTAAATTTCTCCATTGTGAGATCAATAAAGCGTTATCTTATCTTAAAGTCACAAGTCAGGTCTTAGGAGAGGTGAGCCGCTCACAGCAAAGAAATGTGTTTGTTTGGTCATTTTTTAGGTATTTTCCAATAATACAAAATATCTGGAATAAAACGCATGCTTGTATTTTATTTTTTATTTATTGGGGGAAATGTTACGCTGTGTGGCTTTAAAAACCTACTTCTTACTACCTACCTACTTGCAACTTTGTCTCAATCCCATTATAATATATAGGGCTCAAATTCCATTGGACCCGGAAGTAATGTGGTGACATCATCACTTAACAATCCCATAGTTTCAATTTGAGTCAATATTTCCATGGTGGTAACTAATGCAGATATTTGTTTTGTCTTGGCTTATGACCAACATTGGTCATCAATGAGACAATCCACATGAAACAAAAACTGTTCCAACATCATCATCTCTTCCAGCACACATAACCTAAGGTCACATTATCTTCTCATAAAGGTGTCCAAAAGTGATAACAATATTCCAAAACATGTGTGTGATGTCAGTTGGTCAGCAGGTCGGAGGAAGTGCGCTGGGAGGAGACACGGGGAATGTCTGCTGAGTGTAAATTATTAAACACAATGGACTTTCACACCTGTAGAGCAGCGCACACTGAAACGCTGCACCCGTGTGGCTCCTCTCAGGCCCTCCTCGGTTACACAGGCCGCGGGGCTATTTTTAAAACCGAGCATGTCTGACTTTTACCCAGCGGAAAAACCAGGCCGGAAATGAACCGCGAAACACAGGGAAAGGCAGAGGGAGGTCAGAAAGGAGTCGGAGTTGTTTTAACCTCAGCCATTGTCTAATGTAGGCGTCTTTTATAACTAAAGTGCATGACAGGTTTTAATCCTTTTGTAATTATGACTTAGTTTGATGGATAATATCTGTGGAAACTAAGTATTAATCATAGTTGCAATTAAAGTTAAAAAATAAATAAATAAAGTTATATTTTTGTGTTTGTGACATAGAGTAGAGAGAAAGTGCCATAATGATTCTGACACACTCATTTCTCATTGGGACTACATGGTTGGCACGATAACAGTTTGATTGTTTACCTCTTACGCCTGTCAATACTAAACATCAAGAAAAACAAGGGGGGAAATGGGATAATCTTAAGTATTAACAATGCTTTAGTAAAACATTTGTCTCATGTAGGCTCTAGTCAGAGCTTCACATCAACACCAGCAAAGTAGACAGATGCAGGTAGATTTAGATTTAGTTAAGAGTTCTACCAGCCACTTGGATTTTATGCATAATAATCTGTCTCCAATAGATATAACCCATCATTAAGAATTCAAAACAAATAGTCTATCTTTTGGGTGAAAAGTCCATGTCAGAATGTCTTAAAATAAGTTAAATATCCGTCGTAAAGGATAAATGTGACATTGAAACTAAGATGTTAAGACACAAAACTAGACAAATATCTCAGAATTAACCACTGCCTGGAAAATGTTTTCAAAAGCATGTGTCACTGTTTACCCTCTGGGGTGAAATGCCTTGCTGTTCCATGTGTGGACTGCCTGGATTTTATTTAGCCTACCCAAACCAGAGCGCAGCACTGGCCCAAAACTGCAGAGAGCTGTTTACGTGGTTTTACGCGGTTCAACGCGGCGTCAGGCGAGAGGACATGTCGTATAGAGGTCAGCTGTGCGCACTATGTTTGTGTGTGTGTGCGGCGAGGAGACGCTGCGTGGGAATCTCTCGGTGGTCAGTCATGGAGCCACCCTCAGGAGCGGGCAGGTTTCACAACGCACCCCATGCTAAATTGTAAGGCCCTTGGAATACTTTATAAATATTGATTTGAAAAAAAGGTTCCCCACCCCTGATGCAAAGACAGCATTCAACGTTTATTCACTTATTCTGCCAAACACTACTGTATGATACTTAAGCTATTTCTATTTTTTGTTTTATGGTATGTCATGTTGCAGGTGTGTCTGTTGGTGCATCACCCAAATCCATGTCAATGCTCCACTCTTCATTTGCACTGGCTTATATTTGAATCCGTTCCATATTTTGCAAACTGTAATTGTCTGATATAGAAATAGTCTTTTTTCCAAAAAGAAAATTGATGCATGCTTCCTGTTTTTATATTGTCAATGTGGATTGTTCCAGGAGTGACGGAGATATTAATTCTATAATGTTCTCTAAGGTGGTAGTTGTTGCGTAGTTGCTGCTCTTCCTTCTAAAAAGTCATCCCATTTTAAACTATTGTATTAACAAACAGTTATTTCATCTGCAGGTCCCAAACTTTCCTCAGTTTAGAGAAATCCCAGAACACTCCGGCTCTCTGAGGATCAGCCCTTGCCTGTGGATGTTGTGCTATTTTCTATAATAACAGCTTATACAAACCACAGGGCTCCCTCTGCGCCTCATTTCAGCAGCTCCTCTCAGAAATACGCAGGGAATTTATTTCTACAACCAACTTCTGCTTCCACTTGAGAAAAGTCACCTTCAAAGTCGCATTGAAAATCTACAGGATATTAAGTCAGGAGAATGATTTCTAATATAGGCTTAAGCACAATAACAGCATGTACAATTGCTGTGGAATCTACATTGTTAGGTTTGCAAAGAAATAATCAAATACAAATTAGACCTAATTAAACATTTTAAACATAAAATATCAACCCTGAATTACCAAAAATATTATTTTCAAGGGTCCACATTAAATTGAACAATGAAGAAATACAGGGTTAATGAAGAAGGTTTTAGCCTTGTGCAAATCAGTGTTTATTTTGTCAACGCAAATATTTTGTCATAATAATATTTTTTCTAGTTTTGTTTTATTCAACATTAACTATTTCTATTTAGTATTAGTAAAGTAAAATGTTGGTCAGCAAAAACAGTGACATCCACTCGTTCATGTTACTGTGCAGCCTTTTTTACCTCATTGCTATATACACCTTTCTCAGTCATGTGACTTTTGCTGCCCACCAAAGCTTCTGATTGGTCAGCAAACAGGATTCATTCAAAACTGCGTGAATTAAGTGAAATACTGCTCCAGGTCTGTGTTTGATGAGGGAACAACATTATAACATGGTTAAAGGCTTGAAAAAGTCAATTTAGCATGATATGTCTCCTTTATGGTTGTCAAAAAGTGTTAAACCGTAATTATTAGCCACTTCTAACTGTATTACATCTATTTCGAGGGTTAATTTGCCTTACTCCCGTCTATACTCCTGACCTATCTCTCCGAGAGGCTTCACCAGAGAAGAGGGGCAGTTAAAAATCATCAAATATGGTTGAATAAGAAATGATTGACCTCCAGTCGGTGGCAAACAAAACAGAGAGTGCCCTGAGCATGTTACTGAGCATGAATATAACTTGGACTAAAATTATAACAAAATATTCTAGTTGACAAAACGAGCCCTGCTTCCATCACCGTCGTATAACGTGAGGTGGACTGGACCCTGAAGCAGAGCCTTTCACTGGGAAAAAAAAAAAGCCTGAGTGGGTTTTATGCAAAACATGTGATGCGCAGCGCTGCTCTTGACCTACATTTGTTCCATAATTCCTTGGTCTGCTGGAGACAGGGGGGGATCACAGGGAGCTGGGAGGTGCAGGGGGAGACGCCGCGTTATCAACTGCAATAAAGAGCAGCGCTGCACCGAGAGGGAAAAGGAAGAACATCTACAAAGGCAAGTCAAGTGCTGCTGCAGCCGTCGAGCATGTGGTGTTCTCCAGTCACATAACAGTGATCAATAGAGGAGACTATGGTGGCCCCCCATAGTCTCATTTTGTCCCCCATATTCGAATAATAAGATGAAGAATAAAAATATGACAAAGTACACCTTTTGCTTCTTAAATCATCATAAATAAAGAAAAAAAAAATTACCCACAAAATTGTCTATTACAATTCAGATCCATGAAGGCAGAGCCCCCATAGTCTAAGGAGAAATCTGTGGTAAACGTTGCATTAGCACCTTTCACAAATAAAGGCTAAAAAGATTATAACATGACAACTGAAGGAGTAAAAAAATCTAAATATCATACTCATGGAATTATAAGTGAAACAAAGTGCTCAGGAAGTCAATACCATAAGGTTTTTTGGGAAGGTGCTCTTTGGTGTTTGGGGAATAGTGCATTCGGAAAGTATTCAACCCCCTTCACCTTTTGCACATTTAGTTATGTTACAGCCTTATTCCAAAATGTATTAAATTATTGATTTTTTTTTTCTAAATCAATCTACAGACAATACTTAATGACAAAGTGAAAAAAGTTTTATAGAATTTTTTTGCCATTTTATTGAAAAATAAAAAATATCATATATACATAAGTATTCACAGCCTTTACTATCAAAGGAATCCTTCATGGTTGGTTTGTGCTCTGACATCACTGGCAGCTGTGGGACCTTATACACAGGTGTGGGCCTCCAGGCAAGTTGTTGAAACGTCTCAATGATGATCAGTGGAAACAGGATGAATCTGAGCTCAGTGTAGAGTGTCATAGTAAAGGTGTGAATACTTATGTACATGGGATATTTTTAATTTTTTATAAAATGGCAAAAAATTCCAATTCTTATTTTTTTTCACTTTGTCATTAGTTAGTATTGTGTGTAGAGTGATTAAAAACAATAATTTAATACATTTTGGAATATTGTTTATTTGGTTGGGACAGTGCATGTTAATGAACACACATGAGAACCATGCATGTAAACACACCACGTTGTCCCACACTCGTACACACAAACACACAACAAGGCTGTAACATAAGAAAATGTGGAAAAAGTGAAGGGGGTTGAATACTTTCCGAATCCACCGTAGTTCAGATATTGTTTGCAAGGGCTGCATTAATTATACATTTGAGAACAATAATGCTACAGTGCTTTTCTGGACATTGAAAGATGCTCCGACCAACCACCAACCACACACACAGACAGCAGGGATTTCAAAACTGCCAACCTTCCAGTTAAAGGAAGACCCAATCTCACATCTGAGCCACTGTCAATCAGTCTTTTATTTATTATTATATACTGGTATAGTCAAATTTACTGTACATTTATATGATTGTATTCAAACATATTTAATCATATCATGTGCTTCATGGAGCTTCTCCCATATGAACACAGCACAGGCCTGTTCCTTTGGCAGGGGATTTAAATGATATGAGGCGGTCTGTGGAGATATACTGTATACAGTTGTGCTCAAAGGTTTACATAGGTACTGGATGTGTGAGAGTTTTTCTTTGCTCCTGAACAGTTTTCCTGGCAGTTGTTGAAGGTCATGTAAACGTTAGATCAAGGACATTTGAGCAGTTTCTGTTTCATTATGATTTCAAAAGAGTAAACTAAGTTCTTCGACAATAAACCACTAACCATGAGTGGAAAAAAACAAAAAATTGTTATCTTCTATGAAAATGGCCAAAAGATTAAAAGGGTTTGTAAACTTAAAAGGGTATATAAACTTATGAGCACAACTGTATGTTATGACATCATATGCTTGATGAGTCACATTTTAGATGCATTTTTTCTTGTTCTGAGCTAAATATCTCCAAACATAGCCAAGTATAAAGCAGAAACTACTGTCTATTTCTTTTATTGAGTTAAATGTTCATCTTGTCAGTCCTAGAGGCCTAGTTACACGTGTTTCTTTGAAGTATAAGTAGCTCGCTGCCATTTTTGTTATGCAAAAGTAGCTCACATGGTAAAAAAGGTTGGAGACCCCTGCTGTAAACTGACAAAGGCTGCCAATCTGCGCCAACCACTCACTCGCTCATCACATTCATACATAGGCAAGGTGGGTGAAGTGTCTTGCCCAAGGACACAACTATACTCTTTAGAATGCTGTGATGTCACATGAACACAGCCCAGTCCAGGTTTTCCATGCTCTCTTGCGAGAACCCTGGCTCGTAATCCAGGAAAATCCCTTTGGCCATCATGAAACCCAAAAAAGCCAGCTCCCTCATAAAAAAGCGCCGGGACGGAAAGTGGGAGCTCGCAGACCCACTTTCTCTTCGAGGCAGAGGCGAATTCCACACAGATGACAGAGCGAGGGCCCGGCTGGAGCTTTTGTTCGGCCCTGCCCTCGGAAGAAAGGAGCGGGTCGCTGTGTGTGCTTATGAGGGGACCCGGGACAACAGCACTGTCCACTCTAATGAGGGACAGAAAGGCAGGAAGTGAATCGGACATGCACCGAAGACTACGCAGAGAAAAATGAGTCTAAACACACAGCAGAAGAGAAGAGAGAAAGTACAAGCATCGGCATAACTCAACATTTAGCTTCATAACTATTATGACTTGCAATACACGATATGGGTTATTATACCAGCACTAAATGAATGCATCAGAAATTAAAATGGTTATTGGTACATGGTAGACTTCAATATTTGTTATTATGCTTGTTTAGAAATGTCTCTCTCAGTAAAATTCGTGGTATGTATGAATGGAACCTAGGGTATGATGATAAAAATCTGGTCTCCATGACCATCTGCTTTTTTGGGTAACATCGTCATATCGTGATCCAGTGGTTTAACGCAGCTCTGAGCTCAAGTACTGACTCTCCACTCACTGCTTCTGCTGTCAGGATTAAACCAGGAGAAAACTAGGTCTAAACCAGGTCTAAACCAAAGGACTCAATGGGAAATAAACAAAGAGAAAACTGTGTCTAAATCAGGTCTAAACCTGGACAATATCACAGACCTAACCAGGATTAAACCAGGACTAAACCATGAGGGAAGCATGTCAAAACTCTGGACTGAAACTGGGACTAAAACAGACTAAACCACTACAACACCAGGTCTAAACCCAAGAAGAAGCAGATGGTTTTAGTCGCCTGTATTTTACATTATACACATGAATTGTGATTAAATCGAAATAGTGATTAAAAGTATGAATGACTTGATTTGAGAATATTAGTCTTGTTTAGAGCAATTTGGACTAGATTAGACATATTTACTACTACATTATCTACATGATTTGTGTTATGTCATGACAATTTTTTAAATACTTGAATTAAGAAAATAAAACTGGCAAAAGGACAAGACCAATTTTCTTACCCGATTAGCAAATAAATTTAAATAAAAAGGAAATGAGTAGAAATCTATTGAAACACGTCGAAAACACCTTAGAACAAGTGGTTAGAATTAGGTCAAATGAGCCACTAAAACTTAACTCATCAAAACAGCTCAAATTCAGATAAATAAGATGAATTCAGGTCATTTAAATTCATCTAGAGATTAACTTTTTCGTGTAGATGACAAATAATTTAGTATAGCAGGTATCGAAAAAAGTATTGTTCAGGTATCGGTATAAACCAAGTATCGTTATAATACTAGTAAAAATGAATGATCTACCCAGCCCTAGTCACGGTTCAAAATGTTAACGTCACGACTATTGTGGGAAAAAAAAGTGATTTAAAGTTCTGAAGTGAGTCCGAGTTCCTGATGGGCTGTGGGAGGGAGTGCCAGAGCGGGGCAGCGGCCTAGGAACCACTCACCCATTCACACTCTCATTCATACAGCAGTGCACAAGAGGTGGGTGAAGTGTCTTGCCCAAGGACGCTACGACAGTGTGGAATCAAAAACGCTAACCCTCCAGTAACAAGGCGGCCCGCTCTACTACTTGCACCACTGTCGCCCCCAGTGGAAGGTTGACATGAGAAGTGACCCAAGATTACTTTTAGCAACGTTATCACAATTGGCCAATTGTCTGTGAGGGACTCATAATGCCCCTGACAACATAGCTCTGTGTTATCATTCATATTCGATGGAATGCATAAGTTTACATAGCTGACATTCTGCCAGGGGATGTAAACTTTGGAGCACAACTGTATATGCAGATGGAGCATAAGCCATAGATAAATTAAACAGGAAGCCACTCTGCTCCATCCGTGGGAATAGTCCCGCACTGAGGGAAATCAAGATGGTGCATGTTCCTAAAAGGGCAAAGACAGGAAGGCAGAGCTGTAATGAGCCTTCGTAATTCTCTTCTTGAAATAAGTACATTTGCCCTTGATTTGAGTAATTTGAGTAATTTCAGGAAATCTGCCACTGGGGAAAGTTTTTTAATTAACAATGTGAAAAACTTACCCACTGGCAGGTTTCTTGAAATTTGTTACTCAAACTGGGCAAAAAAAACTTATTTTAAGAAGAGTTTTCCAATTTCTAGACGACTTGTATGTTTATCATGGACATGGCTTCTGACTGAGACAGCACTGGTTCAGGTCTGGCTCCTGGCACAGACAGGGCCATGTTTCCATTGGAGCAGCAGCAGGAGCTGGACTCAGTCCGAGACCAGGATTACAGCAGGTCCCACAGAGGAGCCAAGGCCTGAGCAGACTGGGTAGACACAAGCATCCAAATATCATTTGTAAATATACTGTATACTGTTGGTCTGACGTGGCAAAAAAAATATATAGTATATTTTTTTGGTAAAGGTCTGGCTCTTACTATACTATAAAAATATACTATATAAAAAAATATATAGTATTTTTTTTTTTTACTCAGTGTGGAAAATTACAATTTTGATCATTTTTATATTGTATCATCGTGTGGCATTCCACTTCGGGCAAAACGATGCAGCAACAACTATGCGTGACGTCACTGGAAACGCATGTATAGAGCAGTGTCACCAACGTCATAAATCTGGCGAAGACCCGGATGCGCCGCCATGACGGAGATATAGCTCACTCCACTTAACCACACGCGGTATACAATTATGGATAAAAACTCAGTTTTGCGAAAAACCCTCGACAAATCACACTCCAAAAGTTATCACACAGTAGACCAGATATATAGAGAAAGACTATAGTCGCCAACGAAGAAGACCATTACATAAATAAACTCAAGTTAATCAGCAGAGAACATCCAGACCACATGGATTCCCAGCTTGTTCAGTGGAGAATTGCTAATTGCCTCACGTAAGTTAGTCCAATCGATATTTGACATCATTCTCTTTATACTAAACACACTTTAGTTGTTACATTTCAAGTCATAAAGTTATAACCCTGCAATCGTTACACACATCCCTGAAACGGCAATGAAAAGCCTGCATTTTTACTACAAATAATTGCTAACAGTTGAATAAAAGCAAATGCCGATACACAAAATTAATATCAAAATACACCAGCAACAAAATGAGCAGAGCAAATTGAGATCCAGATTTTTCCTATTCAAATTCAGATTGAGGCTCGCTAGCCATAATCTTCTACTTTCTTTGGACGATTGTTCGGTCTGTAATCCCTGATTTTGTATAACTTTGGGCAAACGGTAATACTGCAAATGCTTTTCTCTGTCTGATCGATTGTGACAGCCGAAAACACGACAATAGTTCACCATCTTTACGCTTGAAACTTGGCGGCTGCTTGTTTGTTTTGACAGGCGAGTACCTCCGTCATGGCCGCCGTTGGATCTGTGACGTCAGGTGTATTGGCTCTTTAGTATGTTGTGATGTTAAATATTGTTTGCAACACTTTGTTCGACTGTTGTTTTTAAAAGACTATAAATAAAGTCGGATTGGGATCGGATAGAACCGGGTGAGTTGAAACACCAGCTCTGACTGTATGGAAACCGAGCAGTCCATGTCCAAAGACGGTCGAGGCGGTCGAGGCGGTCGAGGCGGCGAGCTGCTGTTGTGATCCCTGCTCCCTGGAGGCCCCGGGGCCAGAGGCTGCAGTGAAGTGCTGACAGTGAGGGCTCAGAGGAACTCTCCGCCGAGGTGAAGAGAAGCTCACAAGCCTCCAGCGCTACACACTGTAATTAAAACCTCTGTGCCACCACTAATTATTCCCTCATGCAGATCAAACAGAAACACAACTCTGAGGATGAGAAGCGTGGAGCCCCGGCGCGTCTCGTCAACGCTTCATTAAAGATGGAAACGTTACGTTTAAAAACATGGCTCCTTTTTATTTGTCATGTTATTAAATATGCATGTGATGTCTTATTTTCATTGTGGCAAAAAAATTATAGCCACTAGGGTAAGTTTTTCACACATGGAAAACCAGCATGTTAGTCGTTACTCTACAAAACACAGAACAATATTGTAATTATGATATCGCAATATTCAGTGTTGGGGAGAATACTTTGTAAATTGTATTCAGTTACAGAATACTGAATACTTGTCTTAAAATGTATTTTGTAACGTATTCAGTTACTTTGCCCAATCAGTGTACTGTATTCTGAATACTTAGATACTTTCACCTTGATTTGAATTATATTTTTGTATAAATATGGTGAAAGATTAAAAATATGTAGCAACTGTTGTCTGTCTCTCTCCCTCCTGTCTCTTCCTCCCTCTCTCCCTGTCTCTCCCGTCTTTCTGTATTCCTTTGGTATTTGAATAGTATCTGTTTTCAAAGAGTATTTGTACCTGAATACAGTTACTCAAAATGACTATTCAGAATACGTATTTTAAA
>OMNZ01076793.1:0-12560 GCA_900303255.1 Lesueurigobius sanzi
TTTTGAGTGACAGGGAGAGACACTCCAAGGCGGGGAATACACGCACACAAGAGGCTGCTACGATTCCTGTTGTGTTTTTGTGGACTCCATGTTGCTCCAAAATGACTTTGTGGGACGTTAATAAGAACTGTTCATTAAAGCTTGGCCCAAAGCTTAGCAGGGCTAAAGGCTAAATACAAAGTCACTGAGTCCTTCAGCCAATGAGAAGGCACTATTCTAAGGCCCGCCTCCCTATCAGCATTTCAACAAAGGCAAAAATTCAAGATTCAAAAGCAAAACTCAAAGTCAAATGCAAAAAAAAACCCAAGGCAAAAGAGGGGAAGAAAAACAACACATTTTTTTTTACTATTAACATATATATTTTTTTATGTACTGAAGGGAAACATCATTGTTTATTTTTATGTTGGAATGAAAATAATATCTTATGAAATCCCCCAAAATATATTATATTTTTTTTTTATTTGAGTTCCTTTAAAAGTAATTTGAATAGTTTTGTCTCAAATCTGATTCCATATGGGAGTCTGTGGTTGGGTGGGTGAAGGGGACCGATTGTGTATATGGGTGAATGCTTGTGGGAATCAGATTTGATGGGTGAAGGGGAATGATTATTAGTGTATACAGGTGAATATTTGTGGGAGTTGGGTGGGTGAAGGGGAATAATTATTTGTGTATATGGGTGAATGTGCGTGGGAGTCTGGGAGCTGGGTGGGTGAAGGGGGATGCATATTTGTGTATATGGGTAAATAGAGGTGGGAGCCAGGGGTTGGTTGGGTGAAGGGGAATGATTCTAAGTATATATGGGTGAATACTTTTGGGAGTCTGGGGTTGGGTGGATGAAGGAGAATGATCCTTAGTGTATACAGTATGAGTGAAGGTGAAGGGGAATGATTATATGTGTATATAGTTAAGTATGTGTGGTGGTCTGTGGTTGGCTGGGTGAAGGGGAATGATTATTTGTGTATATTAGTGAATGCTTGAGGGAGTCTGGGGTTGGGTGGGTGAAGGGGTATGATTATTTGTGTATATTAGTGAATGCTTGTGGGAGTCTGGGGGTGAAGGGGTATGATTATTTGTGTATATTAGTGAATGCTTGTGGGAGTCTGGGGGTGAAGGGGTATGATTATTTGCATATATGGGGGAATCCTTATGGGGGTCAGGGGTTGAGCGGGTGAAGGGGATCGAAGCTGTGAGTTGTGTTACATTCTTGATGATATGCTTGTGGGCAGTGTCACAGTGGCCTTCATTTACAGTGTCCCATACCCCTCACCAGGGAGCTGTCCAATACCACCACGCAGTCGTGTGTAGGAACAGCCAGCAGCGTCTCTGGAGCAAAGGAGGAAGTGTGGTAACCTTGGTGATAAGTTGAAGAAAGTATTTTGCACTACATGTCTGAAAACATTAAATCAATGTCAAGTATAGCCAAGCACTGCATCAGTGTGGAGTAGACATCTACAAAGAGCCATTGTGTTTCTAACGTCAAATGAGTTAAGTTGACATTAGTGAATAGATGTTAACCACCTGTTGAATCGAGCAGAAAACGCATTGCCTTGAATTTATCAAAATGTTTCATAAGAAAACTTGAAAATAGTAATTCTTGTTCAAAACTCAGGGGCATTGCAGATAGAAAAGTTTCAAAGTTGCATCCTGAGTGAACTTTCTTGTCCCAGGGATGTGCTGAAGCTGCTCCTCTTGTTTCGGGGTCATTTTCTTTTTTTTTCTTGCAGCACAGTAGGGTCTAAGGATGGGGGATTAAACTAGGCTTGTTTTGTTAAGATAATACGTTTGTGTGATACGAATGGAAAAACATTTAATTTGTTTTTCCATTCGTTGTTCATTTGTTCTCGGACTGAGACGCCAATTTGAGAAGACTCCTGTTGTGATATTGGGCGGAATAAAAACAAATTGATTGATTGACTCCTGCAAGTGTTCCAATATCTACAGGCGCCAGTGCTTCTCCTGCCCTTGTTTGATCGATCCTGATGTTGCCATCACTTTGTATTGCCATGTCAATAACAACTGCAAAAACTCAGTAAGCAAAAACAACCAAAGTTGCAAGATTGTTAATATTGACCTACTTTGAACCCGTACATGCATGGTTTACGACAACAATGTACCAGGTCACTGTAGCACTGTACACATATCAAAACCAGGCTAAATTGTTGCATATTGGGGTTGGTTATATGGCCTGTTAGAGCACAATAATTGAATGCAACATATTGTGTAAAACTAGGTTCAGAGAACAAAGACGGATTGTACTTTTGGAACCAAGTGCCATTGTGTGTTAGCTTGGTTGTGTACAGATGTTTCTGTACATTTCTTTCTATCTAGATGTGTATTATAGTTAAAGAAACAGGCCACCGGTTTTCCATACTGAGTTATGTTCCTACCTGAGCTTAGACAAGTTGATGCGTACCTGTCTGGTCTTTGTGCATGCCCTCAGTCACGCAAGAAGGCCAATATGTTGTTAGGATTCTTAGCCCTCTTAGCATATTCCTATGGATCCAAACAGGGGTAGGATACCCCTGTTTGTTAGCTAAATGCTAACAACATCTTTGGTCTTTTTGTGTGACTGAGGGCACGCACAAAGATCAGACAGGTACGCATTAACTCTTCTAAGTTCGGGTAGGAACATAACTCAGTATGAAAAAACTGTGGCCAGTTCCTTTAATTATGGCCAAGACACCATTGCTATCATATCTCTTGCACAAAGCAAGGTTACCACCATTTATGTGTTGTCTCGGCAAAGCTCTGTGTGACTGCAATGGCTAAAGGTGTGCAAAGAAAGAAAATTGTGCAAAAACACATGAAGTAAGAAAAGGCAGAGGTGTGCACGAGAAGCTCCCAGATATAGAGAGAAGTGGTTGTGTTTGGAGCAGATAAGGCCAAGAAGCTAAATCACATAGCGAGCAAGGGGGTATGCTATTAGGCAGGACAAATATGCCTATTCAAACAGCAACTTCCACGGCCCTAAAATGAAAATACGTTTAGGTGGAAAAGAATGTGATGAGATGGAGGAAGAGGAGAGAGGAGCAGCTGACAGAGAAGGGCAGTAGGAGGTGGGTCTGGAGATGGATTACGCACAGCCACAAACGCAAAAAGAGATAAAACTAGAGAGGTGGCGTTTCATTTGTCTAATTACATTTATCTGACGTTCACCAAACAAACAAAAAAGACAAATGGTGTAGACTGGGGGAAACAAAATGTTGCACTTTGTACACAGAGCACACAACCAAACAACAAATATGGAGGAGAAATAGTGAAGAAGACCGAGCACAGGGCTAAGGGCGGCCGCCAGATTGACACTGAAAAATTAATGCACGATTGGAAAGAGGGCGACGGAGGGAGTGTGTGAGTGACGCGCGGACCAGAGATGAGGATATTGGGCGCACTCGCTGACAGATTTAAGGTTATGCTCTGTGCCTGCCTCCCACCGCTGTCTCACTTCTCATCACAGCCAGCACAGAAGTTGATCAGTTTCATGCCTCAACTCACTGTCTTTTCGCCTGACACAACTTGGACTTTTCATAGGTGTATAGGTTAGCTTGTGGGAGAACAAAATTCGAAAGAAAGACCCAAGAAAAGCAACAATGTTCAATAGCGAAAAGCGACAAAAATCCAAAGTGCAAAACAAACTAAAAGAACAGAACCTATAAGGAACCAGGGATGACGACAATGAACCAACAAAGACAAGGGTATAAACACACAAGGACATCAGGAACAGGTGAAACGCATTAGGGCGGGGCCAACCAGGCGAGTCACATACCTTTAGAAGTTACTGTATATGTAAGATATAAACTTAGGCTTAGACAGACTTCAAAGAGTTCAAACACACAGTTCAAGGGCCAGCCTCCTATCATGATTGACGATTGCTTGACTTCCTAAACTGACTTCTCCCTTCCTTCGGTCCATTGAGTTTGTATGACTGACAGCTGACTGTGATGAGCTATATCCCATCTCAATCTTTTGTCCTTGCCCCTTTTTCCTTTTCATTCTCACCCTCCCAACACCCCCCCTTCCGTCTCTCACTCCACATAAGCGTTTGCGATTTGCCGATCCGTCTTGTGGATGTCCCGTCCACTGCATGCATGTGCGCCCACACCCTCACACTCAAACGCCTGTTCATCTTCCTGGATTTGATTGTGTCAATTTGTCTCTGTGTCGAGGCTCTTCCCAATTTGCCATCTGCCTGACAGGAGCTTATTGATTGGCCCACACACTTGTCATTCTCGCTCTGTCTAATCTCCCACCATCTCCATGAGAATAGTTTTCCACGATATCCTTCCCTGCCATTCCATTATCACGCCCTCCCGAACACTTAAATCAATCTCACCATTCCTAGGTGCCATTTTTTTCTACTAGAGGTTTATGGCAGGCACAAATCAAGGCTATGGGGCTTTTAGGTATATGCTGTGATCAGTAAACTTGAATGGAAAGCCAGGCGTGATAGTGATTACCTGCCATCGCTAGGTTTCTGCTTCCAAGCATCCACCGCAGAGTAGAAACAACGAACTAACACTCTTAACAGTAGCTATAATTCAGCCTGGACGTACAGGCCGGCACTGCCTTAACAGAACTTCAGTCAAGGTAAAGGTTCATTGTGGAATATGAGCATTTGTGGTGCTGGTGGATTCTTCTGTTGGCTGTTGTATGGAAATTCCAGTGAGACAACATATTTCTACCTTGTTACAAACAGTTTAACTTAAAGGACCTATATCATGCTATTTTAACACTTCCAAAGTCAACTATAGGTGTATATATGACAATATTTTTCCTTTAGCACCATGCTGTACTCAGTTTGTATGAAATATAAGTATAAATGTCCAACCGCTCACTGAATGTAATGTGAGTCACAAGAGTGTTTAACCACGTTGTGAATGTGCCCTGATTACAGGTTTATAGGTAAATGGCTAACACAGCATTGTTAACATTTAGCTCGTGTTAGCAGCTTGTTTTTTTACTCACCGCTCTGGGCCCTCCATCAGGTGGTTTTATTGTGGGAAACCGCACCAGTTTCAAGAGTTATCCTCTGGGAAAATCTGCGCTGGTATTGCCAAAGCAGTCCTCTGTGAAGTGACGATCTCAAAATCCAACCATTGCTGGTGATAATCCTCTTCTTTGGGAAGGTTGAACAAAGTCCTATACCCCTCGATATCAAACACGCATTTTCGTCAACTAGACATTATCTTTGGTGCAGGTTAGAAAGAAATCACTTCAGAACTTGTGAAGAGAACTGCGGCGATCACAGCTGAGAGAGTGGGCGTGTATGTTATGGTGCAGGGGCGGCCTGTCCTTACATGCTTACGTAAGCATGTAAGATCGAGTGGTTTTCCAGGGCTGGGCGGAGCAGCAGCTCAGAGAGCAAGATTCACCAGGATTGCTCAGACATGCGTGTGTGAAGCCAAAAACTGTTTTGGGGGTGTTTTTGATGAGGAAATAACATTATAACATGGCTATGATATAGGCCCTTTAATGCTCTATCACCCAAAAAAAATCAAATCAAATGAAGTTGAGACCCTCATTATACGGCTACATTAATGGCACCTTTGCATAAAGCTAACATGTTTGTGTTGTTTCATTGTGTAAGTAGACGGCCACTGTTGAAAGAGTATGAATTCATTTTGACAAAAATTAATCTAAAAGTATTTATAACATGAGTTGATGAAACATATTTGTCCCTATGCAAAATAACAAAAAAATTATTTTGTGGAGGGCAATGTCATTAATTTTGTTTTGCCAAAGAGTAGTTTTAATTATTCTTTTCTGTTATAGTGATAATTAATAAAATTAATTTGCAATTCAACAGCAACAAACATCTTAACAAGCCGACCCTGGTCTCTAACAAAACATCCAGTCAGCCATTGCGTCGAAATAGCACACAAAACAAAGCCTTTAGTCTCTTGTGTTTTGTGAATGCTTCTGACTACACTCGCAAACTCTTTTCACTGTAGTGCAAATTTTAACTTCTCGGGTAGCTCGGTTCCCCCTTGGGAGTAGAAGAAGAGAATTTAGAGCAAATATCTTGCTGACAGATACAGTTGTCAATCGACCGGAAGAATCCGTCATGTAAATGCAGCATTTTATTCAGAGAGGGCAGGACTGCGTCTCCTCTTTTACTTATTGACTCTGACAACCTGCACGGAGCTTCCTGACGATTGTCGCTAAAAAGCAGTGTTCTCAGCAGGAAATCTTTGCAATTTGTATCTGTCCGAGGCACCGACTTAAAAAAAAACTTTAAAAAGTATCCGTAGCTGACAAAAATACGTGCTTTTGTTCAAAACGTAATGCAGGACAGTTATTTTCAGCAAGAAAAGACTGATGTAACGTCTGGGAGCTGTACAGAAAGTCCGGAGGTTCATCGCTCCCATCATGTGGCGTCAGCGGCGTCTTATTGATGTGGCTGTCAACAAACACTTCTGATGGGCACACTTTAATCTAACATGGGAAAGAAAATACAAAGCGTGAACAGTTTCAAATGAAAACTGTATGTTTGGAATGACAGCCAGAGAGCGAGATGTCATCATTTGCTCTTTTTGTGACTTGTGCTAAAATGTAGACTTTTCAAATAAACTTCAAACAAATCGGACATGAAGTCTCTAGAAAAAGTTAGGATTGGGATATAGAAGGCACTGAAGGGGATAAAAAATGTAAGATACTACATTGTTTCTGAATAACAGTGCAGTGTAGCTCGGAAAACTGAAAATATCACATAAATGGTTCTTTGACCAAGTGATCTATAATCTATAATCCATGTCTGGGGTAACGCATTAAAACAGCAATGAGTTACACGCATGTATTACTTTTTCATTCACAGAGGAATATAACATATTACGTAAACAAAATATGTGAATATATTAGCTATTACAATTTCAGTAGCACAAGAGCATCTAATCATCCATCACACAGTCTCTTCAGGGTGATGCCTTCAGGGAGGAGACTGCGGAATCTATGGGTCAGTTCCAGTCGACTGAGGAACAGTTTCGTACACAGGGCCATCGGGAAGCTGAACTCTTCTTTTTAGGAAACTTCGGGGGCTTTGGATGAAAGTAACTCAAAGTTTTTGAGACAGTAATAAGTAATTCAAACATTAAACTTTTTTTTTTTTTTTAAGTTGTAACTGGTAGTAATATAGAATGTTAACCTGGCAAGAGCCAGTTATATGTAGCACTCTTGATTGAGTTCTCCACAATATCAGTCTGGGATTACTCCTGTCAAATCTGTCCGGGGAAAGGACGGACATTCAGCAGAACACTTTGAGCTGATTGGCAGAAAGCGTCGCTACATCCAGTGCGCAAAAAACGCACCAAACGCATCTCGCTGCTGTTTGTTCTTTCAAAAAGATAATTGTGGATTCTGCTAAAACAGATTTGATAGCATTGAATTGATTTTGCTTCAGCTTGGTACTTCTTGCACCCGTAACACCCGGATATCCCGCCCTTAACCAAAATACTGCAATGTGATTGGCCAAAACCTCTGCTGGTTTAGTACAATTAAGATGGATTCTCGTGTGTTTGTGAAATCACAAATACAGCGAGAATACAGCTTGCAGGCGAGGTTAATCGAATGTATCACAAATTTAAAGTAACTTGCCCAACAAAATAAAGTTTAGTGATGCTCAAGTAGTATGCTGATATACACCTCTCGATTTCCATGCATATAAAAGTGTTTATAGACATAATTAGATCAATCAAAGTGCCAGACAAACAGCTACGAAGTAAACATTCTGACATGCTTTTTCATCCTTTTTGTGACTGTGGTTTTAAAGGTCAGCCATTATGTGTTTCACCTTTTCCTGTTGCTTTGAAAGTTGGCCGATTAATTGGTTGACGAATTCCCACAAGGCCAAAGATAAAGTTGTTTTTTTAAAGTTATTTTCTTAGCCCTGTAAGTGATAGACTACAGCACTGCCATGCCATTAAAAACACTAGCAGAGTTGTAATTGGCCATTTTAGACCACAACCATGAACACATAATAACATTCAACTGAGCAATCATGCCATTATTTTAAATTTCTGGGCTGATGGTGTGGCTTTGAAGGTCAGTTTAACAGTTGTCACATATCGCTCAAAGTATTTCGCTTTGATTAATCAAACTTTGTTAAATAGACAGCTAGTCTTTGACACAAACAAAAGAATGACGTACAAAGCGACAACTTTAATTTGAACATTGTTGCCGTGTGGAGAAGATGTGCATTGGGTAAAGAGGTCTTTGTATTGCATGATAAAGAAGTTAGTCCAATAAAAGCAGACTGTTTTATCTACCTATCCCATTTCGTAATATGCAAAATAACAGAAAAGACCTGAAGTGTGAAGCCTTTTATGCAGAATTTGTGGTTAAGTCCAATCAAATTGAATACAATCAAAATGCAAATTTAGCACCTTTATCCAAACAGGCATTTACGTTGATAATTTATTGTGCACCCCCTTGGAAATTCTCTCCAGGCAGCCCTTGTTTATTTCACGATACTTTTGTCATTTAGTATTGCTTTAATTCTAGAGTGGCTAGTTCTCTGGTTTTATTTGCTTTTATGTTATCTGCTCTTTCTCCACCACTGCGCTTTGCCACGTTCAGTTGTGGGGAATACATCATCTTCATCGGGGAGCCCTCGCAAGGATCTTGGAGCGTTACGAAACAAGAAGACGAGCTGCCACGATCCAAGCCGGCAGCTCTGCTTTTGACTCCTGCCATAAAACACAATGTAGCCACACAGCAGAGACACGCGGGAGAAGACGTGTCGTCATGATCAATGAGAGACAGGCCCCGGCGCGAGGCAGAGAGGAGCTGTCAGAGCAATGGAGTCAGGCGAGTGCGCGGCGTTCGGTCCGCGGGCTGGGCCTTCTGGGAGGCTGTTTGGGGAGTCCACGTGTATAAGCACATAGCCCCTTCAGTACCCCGCCTCCCCGAGTCTGACCAGCCAACGCACTGCCTCCATAACAGCCAATCAGTGTCTGCTGTCGGCGCATCTGCTCTTCATCCGTCTCCTCTGACAGCTACAGTAACCATTCTCCCGTGCTGCCAAAAGTTGGGGATTGCAAGTGGGTAATAAACTCAGTACTGTATTTCAACCAACTCCTGGAATTATGACGGAATTAAAATTAATGAAACGTTTTGGAAGAAAATGAAAATGTTACGTCAACCGTTTCCACACAACCCTGTTAATTAAATGTAAAACAATGTTGTTGTTTAACGTGAACAAACCAGATTAAATATAAATAAATGTATTTATTAAAACAATCCATCTTATTCCGCTTATCCACGAAGCCTCACGAAGCTCCTCATGACGCGCCTTCCCCTCTGAGCGACGTAACTTCTCTCATCAACTTCTGGCATCAAGTGCCAAACGAACAGCTAAGAAGTTTTAACATTCTGACATGTTTTGCACTTTTTTGTGACTGTGGTTTTAAAGGTCAGCCATTATGTGCTTCACCTTTTCCTGTTGCTTTAAAAGTTGGCCGAATAATTGGTTGACAAATTCCCACAAGGCCAAAGATAAAGTTGGAAAAAGCTGCTGGTTTTCTCCAACAGTTATTTTCTTAGCCCCTTAAGTGGTCGACTACAGCACTGTAATGCCATTAAAAACACTGGCAGAGTTGTAATTGGCCATTTTAGACCACAACAATAAAATTCAACCGACCAATTACTTTTCAAGGTAATTAATTGTATTAATTAAAACCATTCATCTTCTTCCGCTTTCCATTGCTGGGTTGCGGAGGCAGCAGTCCAAGCTGCCCAGATCACATTGCACCAGTAGATCACGTTGCACCAGTTCCTTATTGCTCCTCCTGCAGGTGGTGGGTCCACAGGAGCCTCACGACGCTCTTTCACCTTTGGCCTTGATAGGCTCTCATCAAGGCTTGGTCTGACCCGTCACCTATCCACCTTATTCAGGAAGTTGCACTGGGGGCTGCCATCTTGTGTTTATGGTGAAATTGCAGGTCTGACTTTAGCTGATATTGGCTTTGATTTCAGTTTTTGGTGCAACATGTAACATTTACAACAAACCACTGTGTAAATATATCAATCAGCTTTGGTCCGTTAGAGCTCCTCACAGACAATTAGCCAATTAAAGTGACAACAAGTAATATCGCAAAAAATTATTTTAGGTCAATTTTTTCTTGTCGTCCTTCCACTGAAACTAAACCTGAGCCACACAAACCTATTGACTTTCAACTTTTTTGTGATTTTTTTGTTCATTCCTATTTTATTTTCTTCACTCTCTTCCATTGACAACAGTGGAAATTCCAGCTCACAGGAAGTGCTAATAGAAACAGGAAATGGTTTTACAACAAAAGTGGGCGGGGCAGAATAAGGTGAATAGGACCCGTTTGCCGTGGGATACCCGACCAGGAGCATAATGCCCCAGACAACATACAGTATGTAGCTCCTAGGATCATTCGGGTGCTCAAACCCCTCCACCACGATAAGGTGGCAGCTCGAGGAGGGGTAAGTAAAACCAACAACCGTGTTTTTTTTAATTTAATTAACAGTATCAAGTCTTATACAGTGTTTTGTACCAGCTCTAATAATATAATTAATATAATTCTAATTGTAGATCATGCAACAATTCATATGCCAGTCACGTAAAAAGGCAATGCAGCCTCAAAGAGATACAAGTGCACTTCTTCCAGAGCAAAAACGAGACAACTGTGTCAGGAAGTTCATCTGGCACAACAAATGATGCCAAATGAAAATGCAAATCAGTGCACATCAGGGGAAGACGATTTCCTGTGATTGCTCCATGAGAGTCCAAAGTGAAGAATACTTGTTCATCTTCTGTCCTGGTGAATTGGTCTCATTGGTATTGTTGAGTACTGTACTAAGAAAGCACTTCACAAGGAGGGTTAAGCTATAGGCAACGGAACAAATAGAAAATCTGCTTTCCAATTTGTATTTGTGTAAAAAATGTCCCTGTTGGATTCTCCCTTTCTTCGAGAGTTGATTTGCACTGGTAATTTAACATAGGTTAACATAGGTTGGCACGGGTCGAAATCGCATGACTCTGTTTTGCCTTCCAGCGCATTGATTGAAATATAACATGATATTGATATAACTGAGACTATGTGCAAACAACCTTAGGCCTTTTTCTCTGTGGAACCCACCTTAGACATAACCCCTGAGGCCAAAACATTCTTGACATGTATCGATGCGGTGCACTCAACATCGACAACATGGCTCTGGCCGTTTAAGGGTGCACTGTAATAAAATACCTCTATGTCGTAGGTTGTTGACATGATGGAGGTCAGAAAAGTAGTTTGCATTAAATGGATTGGTGTGTGTAAGTTCTCAGTCGTACATCCATCCATCTTTGCCTACGATTAAATGGATCGGCATGTTCTAAGCAGGACCAAATGCTAATTAATGAAACCCCAAAGTTAAAGGAAAATATAGGGAGGGTGCAATTGATCTTGTGTACATCCTGATGTGGACTGTTTTGAAGCCTGTTCTTGGCGGTAACACAGAAAGCCCTTGCAATTGACAAAGGATTATCTTGTCTTAAGTTCAGTTTGATGCAAACAATGCAGTCCTGAATTGGAGTAACCCCCAAAATAGCATGTTAATGGAGCTGCATGTTAGTGGAGCTGCATGTTAGTGGAGCTGCATGTTAGTGGAGCTGCATGTTAGTGGAGCTGCATGTTAGTGGAGCTGCATGTTAGTGGAGCTGCGAAGGACCAAAAAGTGCCCAATTGTTCATTTTTATGTTACAAGCATGACAAGCATGAGATGGGATATAGCTCATCACATGACAAGAGTAGCTACACCACTATGGAAAAAAATGAAATTGAGTGATTTGCTGTTTATTACTGGCATAAATATGAGAAAAAAATATATTGCAAGTATTCAGTCATTTTTTTTTTTAAATATAAAAATCAGGCATTTTATGTGTAACTCTGGCCAAAATTGCCTATATTTTCGGGCAAACTACCTTATTCAAAAACTAAACAAAATATCCAAAATCCAAATATTTGTAACTGATATATCAACAAAACAAAACCATAAATTTAAACCTGGCTCGGTCCAGTATATTTGATTTAATTGGCAAAAATATAGGCAATTTTTAGCCATATTTAGACATAAAATGCCTGATTTTTATATCAAAACATAAAATAACAGAAAACTTGCAATACATGTTTTTCTCATACAGTATACCAGTAAAAAACAGCCAACGCTTCAAATTGATATCACTCAATTTACATTTTGTCCCTATTCACCTGCAGGGTTAATTCCGCTTGGGTGCATATCCAAAAATGTTAGTCCTAGGGATGCTACTACTCTTGCAAAGTTTCACGCTTGTAACATAAAAATTAACTATTTTGGTCCTTAACAGCTCCACTATGTCACAAAAGACACAAAACCTAAGCAGGATGTTTGTGTTGCGCTTTTCAAGCCTGATTACCGAGTTTCTCAAAGCGCTACACTGTACACATTGATTGATTTGTTCCTCCTATACAGCATAGATGAAATCACAGGATAGAAAAAAATGTCTACCAAGCGCAATTCATGGCAGAAATTTGTCTTTGGCTTGCTACATCCCAGTCACACAATGCAAATGCACAAGTCAATAA
>OMNZ01076810.1:0-21108 GCA_900303255.1 Lesueurigobius sanzi
CCTTGTTCCATCTGTTAATTTAGGTGGACGGCCGTGTCTTGGTAAGTTCGCAGTGGTGCCATACTCTTTCCATTTCCAGATGATGGATTGAACAGTACTCCGTGAGATGTTCAAATCTTGGGAAATCTTTGTGTAACTTAACTAGCTTTAAACTTCTCCACAACTTTATCCCTGACCTCTGGTGTGCTCTTTGGCCTTCATGATGTTGTTTAGTGACCAATACCCTCTGACCATAGCTCTGAGGCCCTCACAGAACAGCTCTAATTAAACTGAGAGTAGATTACACACAGGTGGCCTCTATTTAATCATTCGGGCAAGGTGTGAACATTCAGCAGTCATTAGGAATGTTTTAAAGGCAATTTAATACACTCAGAAAAAGCTGTATGAATACTTGTGCACACCCCACTTTTCACTTTTCTATTTTTAAAATAATAACAAAATCATGTATCATTTTGGTTTCACTTCACAGTTGTCTGTTACTTGTGTGTGAACTTTCAGTAAAAAATTCAAAATAAAATATTTATGTTTATGGTTGTAAACATGACAAAATGTCCAAAATTTCAAGGTGTATTAGTACTTTCGAGAGGCACTGTATATGTTTGACATTTAATATTCAATAAACTCTGTAATATGTGTTTACTGTTCCTTCAGGTCCTGGTTATCCATATGCAGGGAAACCAGGTAAATCTATTTGTACAATGTCTGTATGCGGTATGTCTGTATATGAGGTATAATAATTCCAAAAGATGATTAAAAATGAACCATGTTCTCAGGTTATGGACAGGGAGCCTACCTTGGTGCTGGATATGGTAATAATTATATGCTGTTTTTTTATAATCCTTGTCCTTAACACTGACCAATAGCGTGTTAATTTAATTTCCACAGGTGGTGCAGGTGATACTGGGAAGTCAAAGCCAGGTGCTGATACAATCAGTCATGTTAAAAGTAAATTTATCCAAAATGAGGTCTTTCATCTGTAGATATTTGGTTTTACAGAATATGGAAATGGAAATGTTGCTGGTGTGCAGCCTGATTTGGCAAGTAAGTGTGGCTTTATTATTTGCAACATTTGTTGACATATTTATAAATTACTCTCCACCCATTAATTTGAAGGTCATCAGAGCCAAGGAGTTTCTTCTGCCCAGGGCAAGTCTAGTATGACAGGTAGCTAAAAGTGCATACACTGTGAACGTACAGGTTCCTTGTGGGATTGATAGTACATTATTTTGTGTATTGTCAAAGACTAATGTGATTGAGAACATTTTTTTCATCATTTATCTTGTAGGATTAAATGGATTTCAGCCTCAGTCAGCAGGCCTCGGACCAAGTGGAAAAGTAGGCGCTGCGTATGGTGGTCAGTATGATGCTAGAAAAAAAGAAATTGATTGATTTGAGAAAGACCGATGTGTGGTTTATTGTTTTAAACTTTAATACAATGTCATTTTTAGGAATGGGTGGTATGCCTTTTGGAGGTACCAGCCCCAAATTTGGTGAGTGCATCATTTTGTACAATAATACATTTAACACAGTTATTCTAAACCATATTTGCATGATGCATGCATGTTTTTTGATTGTCTATTACTCATTGTGTTTAGGAATCGGTGGTTTACAGTTCGGGGGCAGTCCGTCAGGTTCAGCAACTAATGGAGCAGGAAAATATGGTATGTCATTTCATTTGAAGCATTAAACTTGTTTACAAAGTGCATAACAATTTGCTTTGCTATTTGCAGGAGGTACTTCATATGGACCTGCCACTGGTGGCAAACCATCAGGAAAATATGGTAAATGTTTTTAATTTGATCTTTTTTATGTATTGGCCATTCTTAACCCTGTTGGTAATCTGTAACTGTTTGAAGGACCAGTCAATGGACAACAGCATCTTGGCCTTGGCAGCAACGCAAACACCCCAGGCAAATACGGTATGTGGCACTAAGTTGACCAAGGACTTACCACATACTGACGCTCTTCTCTACAGGTTATGGCAGAATGCCTTATGAAATTCAAACAGCTGGACAGAGACCCAAAGTAAAATCTGCCGGCAAATATGGTAAGGAAGTTATGTGTCTTTTATGACCAGGTGAAGAGTTGTGTGAACAGTGCATTTACAGAGTATTTACAGGTTCAGCTTATCAACCTCAACCTCAACCTCAACATGCTGCAATGGGACAGAGCGGAAGGGCAACAGGACAATACGGTACTATCCATAATATTTCATTATTTTGTTTTGTGTTTACTTCACTTTTTTAATTTGTCTTATTTACAAAAAATGTTATTTTGTTTTTAGATTTAGGTGGCAGCCAAATACCTTATGCACCACAAGCTTTTGGTAACGGAGGTGGTGCCAAGCCAGCAGGAAAACATGGTATGAAACTGTTATTATTGTGAAACAATATTTTTAGGTCCTAAATTGCGAACATTTCTTTAAAGGGGGTCTGGGTGGATACAAATCCCAACCGCTTGAAACGTCTGCTGCCACATCTGGTATTGTTATGCCACTCATTAGTGTGTTCAAACAGAATTAGTGTCATTAAAATATTTTTGTTTTACACAGAGGCAGCCAGCTTACCTCTCGAATCAGCAGCTGCTGCAAAGTCCTACAGTAGGTGAAAAGACGTGCTCCCGCTGCATAGTTGTCCGCCATCCTAACCATTGATTTTCATTTTTATAGTGAAAGGGGAATCCCCAACGGCTGCAGTCGAGGGAGCTTCCATGGGCCGATATGGTGGGTACACCTGTGCACACATACCTCACTGGTGAACTATTAATTTAACTGATAACTGCTTTTACTGTAGATCATGCGGGGTACATTAATGGACAAGTGCAGCCAGAGGGTAAATATTAAAATCTAAATACTGGTTTCAGCTGCTTTTAGCTTAAACAACTAAACAAGCCTTATTCTGCGCATTTCTGCCACTTTTAGCCGTTTCCTTCCCTGCTGCTCCCACCCTTCAGCCCTCTGCACCCTACCCCACGGCTGCACCCTACCTGCCTGTAGACGCTGCTGTAACTGCTTTTGGAATGGGGGGCAATGGGGGAGTTAAAGGCTCTGTCGATTCTGCACCTGTCACAGAGTCCCAAGCCACTCAGGGACAGGAGCCGACGGACGATCAGCAGCAAATGCCACAACAGATACACATCCAGCAGCATCTCAAACTGCATTTTCACCCTCAAGGTCTGCACCAACTGATGCGCTCACTGGAGCTCTTGAGGATGTGAACTCAAATGTCTGTTTCTTTTGTTCTCAGGTGGCAATGATGGCAAATATGATCTAAATGGATTCTTTGGAAACCCAAATGGAAACGGTGGCTACAAAAGTAAGGGCAATAAACTGGCACTTTGAATATTTTTTTATTAGTACAGCATTAAAATGACCCGCTCTCTGCTTCCAGGTTAAGGCTGAACACATTTGTCTTTGTATTATATGACCAGTTTGTAGTGTTGAATATTTGTTTTGTACAAAACTAAAGATTTAAACATGCCGTTTTCAGTTAAGTGTATATTTAATTCTCTATTGTCTTGCACTTAAGTTTCAGTGTCCATGCAAAAGAAAAAAATCACTAGTTGTGGCCAATTGTTTTATACAAGTTCATTCTAATTTATTTTTCAGTTCTGGCATTCTGTGTAATGTACAAAGTGTTACTGATACCAAATAAAGCTGTCAATTTCACAAACGCTTTTTCAATGCTCCATGTGTCAATTGGCTTGGACCCAGTCATAAGACGTCAACCACAGTTGTCTGTTTAGGCAAATGCAGTTTATGCTCATACCACAATAAGTGTGAGCCAGTTACATTAGCCATTGGAAGCGGCTGCCTTTATACACACGGCTACTTGTGAGGATTACCCCAGCTTTATCCCTCAGTGTAAGAGGCCTCTGCTGATTGGTCCTTCTCAAAACATGTCACTTGGCCAGCTCAACAGGTTGCCTACCCACTTTGAATCCTACCTGTCCAGTGATGTCTCTTTAGGACCAGGGCACCCACTTCCAGCAGTTATGATCACATGTGCGGTGTGAAGAATGGTCTTTTGACGATGTAATTGCAACATATGGACCTCAGCTTGACGCGAGTGCAACGGGGGGAGAGGAACCGACCATGATTTACAAAGGACCACGGCTCTTGGAGTTGGCCAAGACTCCACCTCATCTTCAGTTCAACAAATTCGTGCTGACAGGTTATCGGCCGGTGTCCACTGCACAGGAATGCCTCAGGAGCCTCTTCTACATGCACAATGAGCTGGGGAACATATACAGCCATGGTATGTGTGGCACACTTTATGACAAGCTTGTGGAATATCAGAAGTCGCAATGTGCACTTGAGAAGGATGAGGGCATTATGAGAGAAGGTGTTTACAATGCACTTCCTAGCAGTATTTTCACATCCCTATAGTTATGGCACTCTTATGGTGACGGGAACAGTGAAAAGGAAAATACAAAATGGGTCACAACATAAAGACTCTCACTTTGAGCCACTTAGCAACATACCTGCACCACAGTATAATGAGGATAGGGGGAATTAGTTGTAATCTGCCCTGGGAATCTCCGTCCTTCAAATATCCCCCACTTAACTGGGTCTTTAGACAGCTTCGGTGACACTTTGCACAAACGCACCTAGTATTAACCCTATAAAACTATACAAAGTGCTTGCATTGGATTCACATTTCGGTAGATTCTCCAGGTATATGCAAGCAGCGAAATTGGAACCAGCACAGTCTTGTCAAAATGCGATTAGTCGGGTTTTCTTTTTAACACATAAGTTGATTAAGACTAATGGGATGTGAAGTTGAAAGCATTTGGCAACAGTGTTTTCCGATAGTTCTCCATCATTTATCTAACATGTATCAAAAGTAAATGATTTTCTATTGTTTTTGGAATACAGGCATCCCATTCTTCCTATTCCTGGTTCTACTGCCCTTCAGTATTCCTTGGATGGAGGTGGAATGCACGTGGCTCTGCGTGGCCCACTACTTTGCCTGCCTCAGCCCCACTGTTGGCTCAGTGCTGTACCATGTGTTCATGAACCACGTCGGAGGGGAGCACGTCTATGACAGTTTGCTCTCCCTGGATATGTTTGGGGTCTGCCTGGTTAACACGCTGGGTAGGTCCTGCATGTTTGACGCAAGCCACATGCAAGTATTTTGTGATGTACTTTTAGAAAATACAAATAAACAGCAATATGATTTTTTTGGTTGACAAAAATCTTATTATCTTGACAAAAAATCTTATTACCTTATTAAAATCTTTTTTTTTTTTTTTAAATACATTTCTAAGGAATTAAACAGGAATTCAAGACATCCAGGTAGATACAGGGGCTTTTCTACATACAGAGGAGCAAAGATTTCTCCAGAGCCCAAGTTCTGACAAGATAGCAAAAATGTGTTGTTAATTACGAACAACCCTCAAAACCTGCTCTAAAAGGATCACATTTTTTCAATCATTGCTTATGAAGCACTTTTCATACAAGAATGTAACAAAGTGCCTTACAACTTAGAACCAACCCCCTGGCCCCCATGAATATTCACCCATACATAAAGATGCATCCCCCTTCAGGCACCCAACCCCTCCACTCCCACCCACACAAGAATCATTCCCCTTCACCCGCCCATTCAGGCAGGCTCACGGGTAAGCAATGACCCATTAGACCACATCCCACAGGAACAACATGCAGCTCCAAAGCAGACCCAGGCCCCGTTCATGCAGGCTCCAGGCCGACCACAAGGCCATTGGTCCTTAGGTCCAACTGGGACAAGCCGGATTAGCTTGATGTGTAATATGCAGCTCCACAGCGCAACTATGCTGATCTAGGCCCCGTTCATGCAGGCTCTAAGCTGACCAAAAGGCCATTGGGCCATATGTCCCACTGGAGACGAATAGGATTGACTAGCTGTGTAGCATGCAGCTCCACAGTCGATCTAGGCAGACCCGAAAAATGTTTTCAGGTACCAATGGTATCGTTTAACGGTACCCAGCCTTACTCATTACAACAACAGATCACATTTAAGCTTCTGTGTCTAAATACTATGTTACCGCTTTGTTGTGCAGTAGTTTCAAGTCTGATCTTTCTTTCCTTGTTAGGTGCCCTTCCCATCATCCACATCACCCTCTTTTGCTACCCCAACCTGCAGCAGGCCGCCCTGTTGGTGTACACTGTACTATCTGGTTATGGGATCTACTGCGCCACTACAGCACGTACCAACGTCCTGCGGCTCAGGGCCTTTGTGTGGCAGGCCCTGTTTCGCTTTGGCCTCTTCCTGTTTCGGGTGTATGGCAGTGGCGTGGGCAGCCCCAACTCCATGCGTCTCTTTGTGACCATGGACTCCTTGGCTGTTCTGGGAGGCGTCGTCAATATCATTCAGATCCCAGAACGCTTCAGCCCAGGCCTGTTTGACAACTGGGGCAACAGCCACCAGATAATGCATGTAATGGTTATATGTTCGATTATCTACTATCACTGGGGCACACTTGAGGATTTGGCCTGGATTAAGACTTACCAGTGCCCTACAGAGTAATGCCAAATGCATAATGTACTATTACACGATCATGCTATTTAAATGGGCCTAGAAAACGACAATGAATGTATTTCGTATAAGAAGTTTACTATACTGTATTTTTCTAAATAATTGTTTAAACGGAGGCATTTAAACATATCAAATTAAGCTCCTGATAATACTTGACTTTTAGTTTGATCAAATGCAGTAGTTTTTGGGTCAGACAAAGCCCATAAACAGTTTTATTTAAAATATTGTATTCAATAAAATATATTTTTATATTTTGTCTACTTTAATATTTTGTCTATTTAATTGTATCTACGTATATCCTTCATCTGCTCAAGCAAATATTTGTTAAATGGAAAAAAAAATGAATCAAATAGCTGTTTGAGGGCTTCTGTGATTTAATTATGTTCTTTATGGATACAGCATTTTTCCAACTAATATTTGTTTTTTGGAGATTTAACAAAAGTAGTAATTCATTTTAATTTGCATAACACAAACAAAAACTTTCATGAATACATTATGTGAAATTAAGTCAAAAAAAAGATGTCGTTTGAGACACCAAACAACGTCAATGACTTTAGGGTTTTTTCTTATCTGTACTCTTCCCCGGCACTAGCTTCTGTTCTTAGTCGTCATCGGAGCTGCTTTCATCTTCAGGTTCAGAAAGATCTGCGATGGGAAATCGCAAGAGGGCTGCTACTCCACTTAACTGAGTGAGTTCTATAAGTAAATACAGGACAGAAACATTAATAATTTGATGAAAGAATATGTATTTGGTATGAGACTTGTACTTACGTTCTCCAGACACATGAAGACTTGAAAATATTCTGCAAGATCACAAAACGGGTGCAAGATGTTGAAATAATAGCTTACTGTATATTCAATTGTACACCTCTATTATAATTCAATTCAACCCAGTTAAGTGCATGCAGAGAATCAAAATTGTGCAACTCTACTCCTTGGTGTTGTATAGAGTTAACACTTTATGGCAATATCAAATACATACAGTATATGCACAATGGGGAGAGCAGATGCAAGGATGGGGAGAGTTACAGCTTGATGAATTAAGTGGTCCCTCAGTCAGTTGGACCTATCGCTGATCGAGAAGTTTAAGTATTTATAATTTTCTTTTCACTTGTGACTGCAATAAACTTAATGACCTGGACTTCTGGTCATTCTACCAGGATTGACTCCGGGATGAGAAGTGGAATGAGTCTCCTGACAATTACTATTTAAAACTCTTGTTCTTATACCATTAGACTGTATGATGGAGAGTGATTGATCTCCCAAAAATTTCAATTCCAATAACACCTACCTGACATTTCCACCACTGTCCCTGACATTGTCCACTAGTCGCACATATCGGTTCCTAGTGGCAATTTCTTGATGTCTGTGCAGGCATTAAAAAGAAATACAACCAAAAACATGATTAACTGAACACCCAACTTATACTGAAGTTACAATTAAAGAGGGAACATAATTTTTACTAATGATTCAGAAAGTTCTTTATGTACCTGAAGAGCTTATCACTTATCAGTAGGGTATCTATGGCCAAAGCATCAGCTGCTTTCTCAACATGAGCCACTCTGTGAGCAAATTTGAAGGATTAGTGCTTTAAAAATGACACAGTACAGTTGACCATTTATTACCCGTAAAATGCTCGGTCTGGTTCATGTTGAAGCATTTTGTAAAAGTCTTCTAGGGCCTTCACCTCTCCAGCAGCCTATAGAACAATGTACATCAACAGTAATAGTTACACTTATGGAAATGAGAGGGATAAATTACATCATTCATATTTAGTACCTTGGTATCAGACAATCTACTGGTTACAGTGGGATCAGAAAGAATTTCTGAAAACAAAAAGCATTTATCAAAACGCACACCATGCAACATACATTTAGATTTAAGAACAACTTATACCTTTTAGGGAATATTTATGTCCTGATGATGAATGGACCAACATGAATTTTGGCCTATTTTCCAGTAAAATCTTAATGTCTTGTCGAACTGCTTCTTTAAAAAGATATGTGATAAACTGGTCTTTCACAAACCCTGGACTGCCCACCAGGAAACACTTCACCACTGTGTGGAATAAAACATTAATACATCTGCCAAGAGCTGTTTTAATAGCAACAAAAACAGCTTACCATCAAAATTGATGTGGCGAAGGATTGCCTGCATCACCGCATCATAAAATCTCTCAAGCGCCTGAACAGATGACATTGTGTTAATTCCCCATTGTGTCAAGTTTGTCCCAAGTTTAAATGCAGGACACCTTCTCATGCTGAGTGCAGCTGCCTCTCCTCTTGCGTGGAATAGTGAGCTCCACTTTGGCTCTTAGCAGAGTCATGGCTGGAGTCACCAGTACAAGGTTTGCAAGACCCTCCTGCATCACAACGGCTGCGACATCCGCCTTTTGTGCCACATCACAGGCCTGATCTAAAGTTACAACACAAATTGTTAGTGAAGAAAGCAGATGTATTTTTAGAGAAAAACAAGGGACCATGGCAATCCTCACACAGATGATATTTCCATTTGGAAAAGCATGAAAGCAAAGAACAACAGTCAAATTGGATGTATAACAATTTTATGACTTACCAATGCGATCCAAATCAATACTATCCCAGTTTTTTTTTGCAAGTGTGAACTTCCTGTTGACCTCAAGTTCAATTGTGTGGTAAGCCCCCATCTAAAAAGCAAAATAAATGGTAAATATATTTATTTAGTTGGTATGTATAACATTAAGACATAAATATCTTTAGAATCCTTAAATTGCACCTTGACATACTGATTTTCTTCTAAGTTGGTGCCTTTTACTCGAAGCTTGCAGGCTTGAGAGTCAAAGTCAATAGTCTCTACACACAAAGTCAGTGTGGTTCGTACTCGGGAGCTGCCTACACTGCCAGTCGTGGACTCTGTCTGAACCTTTCTGTAAATAGCGAAAACCGAAAATTACGTGTTAAGTTATACTAAAATAACATTGACATATTTTACCATTGTAACAATACTTACCGGATGGTGGATGCTCTCAAGCTGTCACCAACTTGTAGCAAGTTGTAGGTGTGCCACATATCCTCTGCCTCCTCCGGCACCAAAGTGACCTGGCTGAAACAGACGAATTAAAGGATTTTAGTATTGTAGGCAGGACAACTCCTGTACGACTGAGAACCTACACAGACGTATTTTAGTATTTTGTAACACCCACATAATTTGTTAACGTAATTTTAATAGAAACTCAAACACTTGCAAATCCACATAGGCTATGGGCACACAATACAGATAGCCTACTGTATCATAAACACAGAACATGCTTGCTGGTTAGCCAGTTAGCACAAGACACACATAGACACTCACCCGGCATTATCTTTTTCAATGTCTTTATGGACCAACTTCATGATTGGGTGGTTTAGTGGCAACTATCATAAATCAAAATAATCGCCGAAAGGGCGAATTTGTGCCATGGTGATTTCCAATAAAATCAAAACTGCTGTGCCATGTCTAAACTTCAGAATGAATCACACTGCTGCTGCTCGGTTGTACGACATTGCGTCATTCCAAACACGTATGTGGTTCATTTTGTTTGGTCACTTCCGGGGAGTAGCTCTACTGCGCAACAAATACAAACAAATTAATCGATGTAAACAAAAGTACAGTGTCTATTGCATGCAGTTATATGACATATAGACAAAATTTTAATTAGAATCACAAAACAATAAAACATTGCAATAAAAAGCTTTATTCAACGCCCAGGTATGAGATAAGCAAATCCTGACAGGCGTACAAAACATCCAATAAGCGATGAGAATAGTGGCAAGTTGAACCCGCCTCTTGAGGCGAATGGCCAATGGGAGCTTGAGAATAAGTGCGAGCTTCCGCTAACCGTTCTTGATGCTAACGCTTGTCTCGGCTCTTTTTTTTGTCGATGGCGTGGTGCTAGGTCTTACGCGGACACGAAATCGGTGCAAGAAAACGTTTGATATTAGGGTGTTGTGGTCCTCTAGATGGGCATCGTCGACCAGAGCATTTTTTAAGTACATGTGATAGCCAAGAAACATTTAAAATACCTTCAACCAGCCTCAGTCTTGAGGTTGCCAATTTTGTCCCAAGGTTAGCTAGCTAGCTGGCCATCAATAGCCGATTAACGCTAAACTAGTTGAGCGGCAACATAGGATTTGCTTGCTAAGTTCATTTTTTTAGGACTTCATATAAAACCAAAATAGTATGGCAGAAGCTGATAAACTAAACATCGACTCAATTATTCAACGTTTGTTGGAGGGTAAGTATTTTGACTCCATATTTATCAAAGTAACATTTTAAGCTAAACTATCGGGCTAGGCTACAAGCAACGCTGCTATGCAATATCTAAAGTTCTCTTTATTTCGTAAAGCCACTGGCCTCGTTTTGTCTTTTATCATAATTAGCTGATGTCGTTCATGATTAAACATTATCTGATCATTTAGTGGATACCATTTGATGTCTATGTTGCTTTCTTTCTAGCTAAATGACATTGTAAGACCGTGTCTCACAATATTCATTATGTACATTAAGATATATATATATATATATATAATAATTATACACATTCACTATAAATATATATTATTTATAATGAATATATTTTTGAAGAATAATAGTTAATTTGGGTTTATGTTTACAGAAAGACCAATGCCCTCAGCCACTGACTGACTTTAGTCTGACATTTGTTTTGTTCAATTTGCTTGTGGAACTGAACCTTATTATATTTGATTCCCCAGTTAAAGGCTCAAGACCTGGCAAAAACGTTCAATTGACAGAAAATGAAATCCGAGGACTGTGTCTCAAATCCAGAGAAATTTTTCTGAGTCAGCCAATCCTGCTTGAACTCGAGGCTCCTCTGAAGATTTGTGGTGAGTTTTCTTTTTTTATATTTCACCAACACACCTACAGTGTGAGTAATCCTGTCAGCTGATGTTGTGCCTCTATTATCATTCTTTCCTTTTGTTTTATACTTACACACAGCATCATATTCGCACACAACTATATATTGTCACTAATGCCACTCTTTCAACAGGTGATGTTCACGGCCAGTACTATGATCTTCTTAGGCTCTTTGAATATGGTGGCTTCCCACCTGAGAGCAACTACCTGTTCCTAGGTGACTATGTAGACAGAGGGAAGCAGTCTCTGGAGACCATCTGCCTATTGTTGGCTTACAAGATTAAATACCCAGAGAACTTTTTCCTGCTCAGAGGAAACCATGAATGCGCCTCCATCAACAGAATATATGGCTTCTATGATGAATGTGAGTGTGTTTTTATTACTACAGAATAATCAAATGGCTTGTATTATCAGCCCTAAATGCACATTGTCCCTAGAGTTACATGAACTGTTATTTTGTTGACTACATGAAAGCATGTACTCAAAGATCAGCTGTTACATAAGCCTAGGGCCCTGTGGTTGAAGCTACAATAGCGGCAAACAGTAAATCGGTACAGTAGGCTTGAGGCTAGCAAGTGTGATCAGGCAGTATGTTTTGTAGTTAAACACATGCCTCTCTAAGCCATTTGCAGAGCCTTATTGTACAAGGTGTTATTTGCTGTGATACTGCAGTTGAGATTGATTACTTTGTGATAATATGAACTGTTCTTCTAATAGGTAAGAGGCGATACAACATAAAGCTGTGGAAGACCTTCACTGACTGCTTCAACTGTTTGCCAGTAGCAGCCATTGTTGATGAGAAGATCTTCTGTTGCCATGGAGGTATTTTATTAAATGGTTCATTTTGCATCTGCTCAAAAGTTTCTGCTTGTTTTTTTGTCAATTGGCATTCTTTTATACCTCTTTAATACCCTTGTTTTATGCCTGCAATATCCACAGCTTTAACTGTGCTGAAATATCCTAAATATGTGGAGACCATATGGATGTATTTTAACCTGTTCCCCACCATACCATATTCGGCAGACAGACGGCTGCATATAATGATAAAAGGGCACTGGCACCTGACCCTTTGAGTCTTTGATGACTCACAACGTTGCACGCACATTGTACTTTTACTTTTTTAATTGTTCTTTTGTCCCTTGTCTCATGTAGGCCTGTCCCCTGATCTTCAGTCGATGGAGCAGGTGCGAAGAGTCATGCGTCCCACAGATGTGCCTGACCAGGGCCTGCTCTGTGATCTGCTTTGGGCTGATCCAGACAAAGATGTGCTGGGCTGGGGCGAGAATGACCGCGGTGTGTCCTTCACTTTTGGAGCAGATGTAGTCACAAAGTTCCTCCACAAACACGACATGGACCTCATCTGTCGGGCTCATCAGGTATGTCGTGCTGAACATCAGTCTACAATTCTGTATAAAATCATTACAATTATTTGAGTATTGAATTCTGATTATATGGGGTCTGTAGGAGTTGGTGATCTGGCAAAAAATAGCGCATTTAAAATAACTTTACTACAACAAAGAAACACACAGCAGCCCGCTCTGAGACTGGTCAGTACATGTCCAGATTGTACGCTACAGAGGTTAGTTGTGAAGGGAGTGAGGGGATGGGAAGCAGAGGAGCATAGGGACAGTGCCCTCATTGAACCTGGATGAATAGCTAAGGGAGACTTTGTGCGAGTGCTTTTAGATCAGTGCCATTTTCTTACCAACAAACGGTTAGATTATGATCAGGATGTGTTGAGATTATTACTAAATGCCTAGCAAAAGCAAAATTTCCCCTCTGAGTTAACACAGACTCACCCTTGCACAGGGGATTCACAAAGATGCCATCACAACTAAAATGTTGTAAAGAAGGATGTACATTTTAGTAATTTTTGATTAGAAATAGGTTCTGGTAGATAGTCCATAATTCTATCTTAAAGGAGACATATCTTGCTAAATCGAATTTATTGGGCTTTTAACCATGTCGTCAAAAACAGACTTGGAGCAGTATTTCACTTCATTCACGCAGTTTTGAAGTAATCCTGTTTGCGTTGGTCCTCTCATGTTGACTCCATTTTCTACTTCCTGGTACAGTTACGTCATTGTTCAAACCCCCAAACTGTCCTCCACCTTTTTAAAGCCAATAATCCAATATTGGATCAGTTCCGAGCAATTCTGTCTCATAGCGTGGACGTGGCAAAAACGTGGTGCTACTTGCCACATCTTTAAATCAAAGCAAGTTTATTTTTACCATGTGATTCCCACTGTTGGCTGTAGGGGGCAAGCCAGGCCAAATCCTCATCAGCCTTGGCACTACTATCTTCAGAGGCATTGTTTGAATTATAAAATATCAAAAAATATCAATGCACAGACATCCTTATGAAAGATTTTAAGCCTGTTTGAGATTTATTTGCATGATATGTCCAGTTTAATGTGGCGCAATGTAAATAATTTCTGACCAGTAAATTGCTAAAGTATTGTCACTTAGGGGGTGTGGGATTTGTCTGTATTTGAGTATAGAGCTGCATTTACTAGAAAAGGATTAAACCATTCCATCACAATCTCCCCAGATTGTCAGATCATCACTGCCAGATCACGTTTCAATTTTCCTGTTTATATGGAATATTGAAGCAATTGTTAGGGTCAGCGTCCACACGAATTCACAGGATATTGTCAGTAGCATCATTTGTCAACATTTGAAAGATATTTTTCCACCGTCTCATGGATTTCACTAAGGATCAGGTAGGCAGGTTGCAGTCGGCAGAATATTTTTATATGCTGTTGTGTCACAATCAACTACTGGCCTAAAAATAAGCAAGGACTTTCTCAAAAAAACAAATGACTGTGATTGTACTTAAAATATTGTTTCTTACATATTTAACTGTAAATTATTTTGTAAACGTATCACTTGTATATCATTTATAGTATTTTTTTTTTCTCAAAATAATGAGCTTCAAAAATCTGTAGTAAGCCACAAAAAAACATACTGTAAATGTGATTTCAGGTTGTTGAGGACGGATACGAGTTCTTTGCAAAGAGACAGTTGGTGACACTGTTCTCGGCACCAAACTACTGCGGAGAGTTTGACAACGCAGGGGCCATGATGAGTGTAGATGAGACACTCATGTGCTCATTCCAGGTAACGGATAATCTGTATTTTTATTATAAAAATGTATATTTGTGACTAAATTATTATTTTTTTGCCATTTTGTGCAGATTCTCAAACCCGCAGACAAAAAGCTGTTTTACGGTGGTGGAGGCGGTATGGGCTCTGGGCGCCCGGTCACTCCTCCAAGGAAAGCAAAGAAATGACACCAGTAGTTTGCCCTCAACCTCGACCCATCCCTCTTGTCCTCTCTACCTCTTTCTCCTTTTTTCACCAAACAGCCAGAAATCAAACCTATACCCAGGGCTTTTTTTCCTTTTTTATCTGTACTTCTTAAAACATGTAATGTTACAATTGATCTGATTGTGAGTGTGCGTGTGCAGACCGTAGTCTGCCGATGAACTTAAAAATCATGTGTGCACATGTACATTTGTGTGAGAGCATTAGAGAATTTATACTTTCCCTGTTTGACCACTCTTCCTGTGGAAAGGCTGAAACCACATGTCTCTGTAAAGTGATTGTGACTGAAGGCAGGCATTGAGAAACATTGGGAGATTGAAAGCCTGCTGCAGAATGTGTGAGTGTAATTGTGGAGGGGGAAGTATTTTGTTTTCCCTGTCCTCTGTACTGTAAAATCTCTAACACAAGAGTGTGCATGTGTGTTTGGGGGAAAGGCTTAGTTTAGGCCAGGTGTGAGCGCTCTGCCCGTAACGTCCCTTGTTTTTTAGATGCAAGGACGGCCCTGCACTCCCAAACACGTGTGTATGCTACTCTTCAGATTCATATGAGCCAGAGCTGTTTAAAAAAAACATGCAGTTTAGGTTTGTACAGATTTGATTACTTGAAAGAGATTTTTTTGTGAATTCGTTTTGTAGTCTTTCATCAAGTTGACCAATAAAGCGAGAATCAAGCTGTCTCATGTCTTGTTCTGTGACTATGTTCAAATTAATGCCATTGGCACTTACAACTCATTTACTTTGTACATTAAACACTGTCTCAAAATACTATAATTTATTTAATTTGATTAGAAAGTTGCAGCTTAATTTTCATTATAGTATGCTGCTGATACATCCGTCAGCCACAGGAAGGCGCTGTTGAGCTTTCATAAACTCTCTTGCTCATCACTTTTCCATTCTGGAGTTCCTTGTTAATCAGAGGTTGAAGAAATATCCAAATTTCACTATCGCCAACCAAATTAGAACAATCAACGAAAAATCCATAATATGCAAACTTGGACACAATGTACAATATTCACAATGTATTCTCAAGCGCAGTGCAGGAACTTGAGACCACTGGTGTGGTCTATATTTGTCAAAAAAGTATTGCCTTTCTGCTCCTTGCATGCGTTCATCTTCCTGTCATCAATGGAGCTCAACAGTACAGCCCACCTTATAAAAGCATTAATTGTATATATATATATATATTTTAAGTCCATAGGAATTGTGAATAGCATTTTTAATTCCAGAAGTTGAAATGTTTTGACGTGGGTGAAACTATTCAGCTCCACACCTAGTGCTTGACGTTACTGCAACACAGATGTGAGGGTAAAGGCCCTACATATGATATATATATATATTTTTAATTACAAACTATAATAGAGGGAGTGAGTAAATTAAATTGATGTGTGAAAACTCATTCCTAACTTTACTCACAGATATCTAACCTCTCAATTCTTTGGAGGGATGAGTTCATAAACACGTTTCACAACTTGCAGAGTCACTGAGCAGAAATGCTAAAAAACTAGCCTGCAAGGTCATGAAATGGATACACATGTTTTGGAATTAGATGTACAGTATAATTTCCACAAATGTCTGCTTTTACAATACACTAGAAGAGGGGGAAAAAATAAATTCTGTCCACTACTTGAGAAAATCAGGTATAGTGCCTTTAATGCTTTGTCATAATAAAACAATTGACCATTACTTACAGAATCTTTACTATGTTACTAATATTACTATACATTTGAGTTTAATGAAGGTCAAATGTATCCCTTACAAGATGGTTTTATGTGAGGGCCCAAAAGTCATCTTAATCTTAATAGCAGCCTTGGTCAGAACGCTATTTGTCACTGGGTGGCTCAGATTCTCAACATGGAGCTTCTTCAGGATTAAGTTTCTAAATTTTCTGTTGCCCAGTCAGTCTTGAGAGCTCAAAGTGACCTTGTTCCTGAGGTATCGGGTATACTGTGCATCACTTTATTATGCTTGTAATACTATTATTAAAAGAATATGGCCAACCTTTGCTTGGGAATGTGTAGTGTTACTAATGAATAATGAATTGTAATTCCAATGGGAACATCTGGGCATGTAGTGGACTAGTGCTATTGAAGAAATTAATGCTGGCTTGTAATTTACTATATGTTTAATGGCCAGATGTACTTTAGTGCAATAAATATATCAAGCCACAACTTGATTAATTATGGGTGTTTAATTGATATTCAAACAATTTATTACTCAAGGACTGATTTTGTAAATAAGATATAAGATCAGGCTGATAAGTGTTTGGCCTCTTGGTAAAAGTCATTGGCAGTGAATATGTGCACGCAGCCAAGTGAATGACACCTCATAGGTAGCCTACCGGGAAGGGGGAACACCACTTCTGACTGAGGGGGCTCACTTTCCTGAGGCTCCCCAGTGACTTAAATGTGTAAGTGTAAAGAATGGTGTGAACAACCAGGAAGCCCTGGGCCTATTGGTCCACACCTTTGTCAATGATATGATGTTGTCGAATGCACCCACCAATAGATGTAAAGTAGATGAAAACCACACTTCGGAGCCTCAACACCTGGCCCAGCATTCTGAAATTAAAAAGCTGCAAAGCTGTCGTGGTGCCATACCCAGCAGCATAGTGTCACCTGCTCTATTTATATCCCAAGAGGAATTCTGGATTCAGAGACTCAGCTGCCACTTCTATTATTACTATTAGCTAATACTGTAACAAGTACCCAGCTAGCACCAGCATCGGAGCTCCTTTATCCAATGTCTTATTGCTCAGTACTAATTATGTCCTCACTGTCAATCCAGTTGTTTATTGGGACCTCAGCCAGTCAATACCAATGGGTTGCCTTCAAATGACATCACAATATTCTAAAGAGCCAATAGTTAAAAATTTAGCGGTGACTATGATGGTGTCTCAGTCTGTCACTGAAGGAGCAGCTCCTTCAGTGACAGACTGAGACACTCAGTGCAAGAAGGAGTGCTACCGCAGGTCCTTCATACCCACCGCTGTCAGACTGCACAATTCTACTGTATAGCTCTATGTGCAATAACCTCAGTATTTTCAATACCTGCAATGTCACTTTATCAATCAACCACCTGGATGTAAACATTTATCTATCATATATTCATCTGCACTGCCAACTCTGATACAATATTGGATTCATTTTTCATTTATATCAATCCTGTTCAATTTCTGTTTTTTTGGTCTTTGGATATTCTTTTTCTAGAGCTACCAAGAGTTTAGTTTATTTTTATTCAGTGAACATAAGAGTTGTTTATACAGTTTATTGATAGAGGCTCAGAGACAACTATTTTATTTTTATTCTACTCCATTATTATTATTATTATTATTATTATTAGTATTATTAGTATTATTATTATTACTACTACCTGTTTGCTAACTTTTTTCTTTGATGGCACATTTCCTGACTTTTTGCACCCCCCTATCTTATCTTATCTTATGGTAACTGTCAAAATGCAGATTTACAGTCTTTGTTTATTTCTCTGCAATTTCTGGGTCAATCCACATGCAACAAAAACTGCCACAAACTTCAATGTCTTCTGACATGTCTAATTATTTTCTCATAAAGGCGTCCAAAAGTGGTGATAATATTCAAAAACATGCACATGATGTTGGTCAGTAGAAAGGAGTTTTAGCCATAAAAATAATATGGCAGGTTTGAATCCAATCATTATCAAATACTGATCAAGTACAACATTTATCATTATTCTTTCAAAAACAGTTTCTCTCCCATATAGCTGTGGCACCAGCTCCAACTCAAATAGAATTTTATAATGTGAACACAACCTATACTTGAATGAAAGGTTTGTCTCATATTGTAACAATTGTAGGTTACATTTGAGTCCAATTATTGCTCTCCATTCTATTATAGTCTAGTGCATAACATTTGTGTTCCCAATTGAATAAAAATAAATGTGTTTTTTTTTTTGTTTTTTTAATCTGCACAACTACATTAGCTCACCAATGTCTTGCAGCACCTATTTTGTTTGAATTGAATAGAGCTCATACAAATTACAATGCAAAATGTTCATTGTTAATAACTAAATGTTGGTTTTGGACCCAGTCTTCTTGGTTGATGCCTTTTCCCTTACTTTACTGGTGCCGTGCAAGTCAGCAGACAGACAGTTGCATAAGATAGTTGTGCGTACAGCTGCAGCCCCCTTGGTACTTAACACTTGTGCAGAACTGGGAACAGGGATTGAGTTCGCAGGCCGAGGAGCGAGCCTTGCATGAGGGCGGGGCATGTTAACGCCACACTGACGCTCCCCGCTTCAAGGGCTTTGGTAGTAGTAGTACTCTCGCACACATGCGCTTCCTGACACTTCACCAATATATTGAAGCGGAAGATGAGGCAGCATAGGAGAAACCTTATCCTTCTGGGATATTGAGTTAAATGTCAGTGCTCTGCTCTGAGGGGGATACTGACAGGCCAACCCCTAAATCTGTGAGGCCAGAGGGCCTGTGCAACAGCTGAGCTCAGGGCCGAGTGAATAACGCTTCAGAACTGTGAATAAGATCAAAATGTTGAGTAAGAAGTGTAGGTGCAGTGTTGCTCTGGGGCAGCAAATATCAGGGGTAGATCACAATTGGTTTTGTCGAATACTCAAGCTCATAATTTACTGGGCCACTTTTGACTTTTGAGTCTTAAACCAGATGTTGCTGCTGCATCATAAGGTCAGCTGGGAACACAGGAGGTCCTAATCATGGATGAAGACTTAAAATGTGGCAAATTCCACATTTGGTACGTGATTATGGTGCAACAAAACCCAGAATAATTCTAAATAGCCACATGATTTTCGAAGACATATATTCTCAATTTCTGAAATGTAATATTATACAGTATATAACACAAAATATTGGACAAAACCAAATATATTTTTGTTTGTTATTGTAAAAGCAGAAATGTTATAATAATAATGCATTGGTTTTATATAGCACTTTTCTAGACACTTTACATTCATTCACTCCATACTCGGTGGTGGTAAGCTACTATTGTAGCCACAGCTGCCCAGGGGTAGACTGACAGAAGCAATGCTGCCCATTTGCACCATCAGCTCTTCCGACCACCACCACACATTCACTCTCTCACTACATTCACACAGGTAAAGTGGGTGAAGTGTCTTGCCCAAGGACACGACGACAGTGTGCTCATGCGGCAGCTGGGATTCGAACCCCCGACCTCTCGATCATAGGACGACCCGCTCTCCCATCTGTGCTACTATCGCCCCAAATTTTGCCCCATCATTATTTGAAATAATTTTATTTTTTGCTTTTTTTTTATAAGAGTCAGGAGTCAATCTCAGAACCCTACTAGACCTTAGAACAGGCATCTCCAAGTAGCTCGGGAGGTACCGGTAGCTCGCCAGCCCTTTCCAAGTAGCTCGCCAAAGGCTTTCTACATTTCCTACATACGCTGATGAGTCCATTTTTAGATGCATTCTCAACATCTCCAAACGTTTAGGTGAATATAGCAAAGTGTAAAGCGGAAACTATAGTCATTTTCTTTTATACTTGAATTATCATCTTGCTAGACCTGTTACATAAGTTTCTTTGAAGCATACTGGTAGCTCACTGCCATTTTTGTTACGCAAAAGTAGCTCAGAGGGTAGAAAAGGTTGGAGACCCCTGCCGTAGACACTATTGTGCTGTTGTGTCTTGCAGCACAATACTTTTTATTTAAAGACATGTAGTCATGATAAAGGCCTCACCTTCTCTACTTATAAGTTTAACCTTCTTTCATTAATACACATTTTTCCTCTTTTTAAGGATTTTTGGCTGTTAGGCTAAGGCTATATTGGATATTGATATGAGGGTTAAAGGGGGTGAAGAGCACAAAGAGACATCAAATTATCTGAGCTGGGATTCGAACCCAACACACTGAGACCTGAACAGTGCTCTGTGTACCTGGAAGCAACCTTAACCTTAACCACTTTTGAGTACAATATTATTAATATGGCACACAATCAGTAATAATTGTGTTAGTTGAACAATATTATTTTTCACTGGTTGAACATTACCACTTAAAAATCAAAACAGAATATTCATCTGAGGAATTGCCTGCCATTTATATTTTATGGCCATCACATGTACGATAAAGTTTGAGTAAATAAGTCAGTGTCGGTGTCAGGACAGTGAACGGTGGCCTCGGCTGCTGAAGCACCACCTGTCAGCTTATTGATCAGCTCCAACAACTTGGATTCCTTTGTAGAGGCTTGGTTGCACCACCATGCAGCCAGTTTACTACAGGTTACTGCTGTTAAAACAAGTTGTAAATCAAAGGTCGCAACTTGCCAATGTTTTTCTACATCACATCTATATTTAGCAGTCATAGTAGACTAGAGTAACTCACAGGGCACTGATTCAACAAGCTCCA
>OMNZ01076810.1:21128-37299 GCA_900303255.1 Lesueurigobius sanzi
TAGAAAAAAAAAAAAAAAAAAAAACTATTTAAATGTTTTATAGAGTACTGTTTGGCAAAAATGATTTTCTGTTGGACTTAGTGCTTAAACCAAAATATAATACAGCACAGTGCTCTAAATCCTGCCCACCACAAGAGGCCATTGTGTCCTAGTGAATAGCAGTGTTCGCCTGGATCATCGGTTGTCCCAGGACCTAAGCCAATGCCAGATCACTCTTCCCTCTTCCCTTACCCATAAAAAAAGAGAAATAAAACATGATCCCCTGGCATATCTGTAGCGGAGGCTCCTCTGCTCTGTGTGATTGTATGACTGGCTGGATATGTCTGCGGCATTCTTGTCCTTTGGCTGCCATTCTTCAATATACAGTATATATATATATTTACATTCCCTGACATTCAACATAACAAACGTATGCATTTCAAAAAATATGAATGATAACACAAAAACCTCTACTTCACTCATGGTTAGTGATTACATGTGAAGCCATTTATTGTCAAAAAACCTGTTTGTTTACACTTTTTAACTAGAAACTAGCCAAATGTCCCTGAGCAAAAGTTTACATATTGTGCATCAGAATCCTGTATTTCAGCTGAAGTGAGTTTTTCTTTGCTACTGAACAATGTTCCTGGCAGTTGTTGAAGGTCATGTAAACGTTAGATCAGGGACATTTGAGTTTTCTGTTTCATTATGATTTCAAAAGAGTAAACTTAGTTCTTTGACAATAAATGGCTTCACACAACCACAAACCATGAGTGGAAAAAAGATTTTTGTGTTATCATTCATATTCTATGAAAAATGGCCAAAAGATTAAAAAGGTATGTAAACTTAAAAGGGTATGTAAACTTATGAGCACAACTGAGATATATGTACATGTTTATCAATCAGGTAGAATGCCAATTTGCCATTCTTTCATGCTTTTATGATTTACCAAATTAAGATTCTGCTTTCTCATGAATCGACAAATACAGCAAGGTGTTGCATATTGTGTAAATGCTTTTTCATACAACATTATTTGACCCTATTTTTCACTGTCATTTTGTATCTGTTCTGGCCTCCTTCTTCAGTAGCAACCAGTTGAGCCGTCACTCAATGCACCCCCCCCCTGGCTCTGGATGTTCTTCTGTCCCGCTCTCTCACCTTCTCCCTTCGTCTTATTCCACTGACCATGCATGTTCCAAAAACAGCACTCATTTTCATCTGTGGGACAACCCCCGAGCCCCCCTCACAACAGCTCCCCAACACCCATCACCACTACAGTGCGTTGCCTCCCTTTTCCAAATCTAAGCTTGGTTCCTGTCCAAGTCCAACGTCTCACCTCCCCATTGCTCCACCTTAAGACCCCACCCTTGACCCCCCGCCATGTGTCCCATAGAGGAATTTGGAGGCGTGTGTCTGTGGGGTGTCCACCAATCCCCGGCCCAATGCCAGTATAAAACCCTGACAGTGCATATGCCTATTCGCTCTTTCTGTCAGACCAGCACTCCTCAAGTAGAGTGCCACACTTCCAGGTGAGGGTGGTGGACCAAAGGGTGAACACTGCAGAGAACAACAGAGAAGTCGAAGAGCGAGGATAGGCACGGTTAGACGGCCCGTCCCTAATCTATCCAACAAGGATGGAGAACGCACACATGAAGGAGCCGGCTGACTGCCTGGCCTACTTTGGTGTGAATGAGAACACTGGTCTCAGTCCTGATCAGTTCAAGAAGAACCTGGACAAATATGGCTACAATGGTAAGGGCTTTCGCATCATGGAGTGGGCGGGGGGTTATGGTTTGGTTGTGCGATTCATCACTTTGCAGTGGAAAGAAATAAATCAAGGTTCTTGCTCCCAGTAGGCCATGGTAGTTTCTCATTGTGGGTTAACATCACTGCAGCTTTCTAAGATACTGCTAAGAGCCTCTCAATGCAATGCAATGTTTTTTAAAGAGGAGTTGCAACAGCTGGTAGAAATGCAGAGACATTGAGAAGCAGAGACTTTGAGGGCTTTGAAGAGCTATTTAAAGATTGCTAAAGAAGATGGCTGGAGACCGAGAGAGACAGGTGATGGCTCAAGAAGCTTCCTGGGTGATATAAGGGGCGGGCGCTTACAGGAGAGGTGGATAATTTTAGTATGGGTTAAAAGGGGAGGTCCTTAGAAGGCTTACTGCTGAATTGTGTTTAATATGATTGCTAATCAATAACAATAAAAATGGCTTATTAGCTAACGCTTCATTGTTATGTGGCTTCCCTGCAGCCAATTGTTTTGCACAGATATCCTTGTGTCGGATTGACTTTTAATGAGTTATTAAGAGATTAAGTCACTGGGGGATTCCAATGTGGCTGTAGCACAATTTGATGTTGTTGTGGCTCATGTACAACCGGCTATTATAAACGAAACATTTTTGGTGTTAAACAAAAACCTGTAATTTCCATAATAACAATATTTCTTGTTTTTTTGTTTTTGTTTTTTTTCATGCTTCGATCTTTGTCGTGAACCTCAGAGCTGCCCGCTGAGGAGGGTGAGTAATCAGCACTGTACACACACAACATAATAAAACAATATTCTCTACATTCATACATGTAGTTTGTGATTTTATCTTAACTTGAGTTCTTATTCTATGCCTGTTTATTTTAGTATTTTAGTGTATTGTTTTTTCTTTTTTTTTAATAAACCCAAAACTCCCAAGTAAACATTTATAGCAAGTGGATATTTGAGATAACGGCTCTGTAACGAAATCTCTAAAAACTGATGTTCCTGTGTGGTGAGTATGTTTTGATGATGTTGTTCCTGTGTTCTCTCCAGGTAAGAGCATCTGGGAGCTGATTGTGGAGCAGTTTGAGGACCTGCTTGTCAGGATCTTGCTGCTCGCCGCCTGCATCTCCTTCGTAAGTTTTAGTGATGTGCCCGCATCCCTCCCCATGTCACATTAGTTTACTTTAGATTGGGGTGCTCAGATTAAGTGAATGTAGTTTAGTTGTCTGAGAATGGTTTCAGGAACTCTTCAGTGTGTAAAGATTTTTCCTTGGCCCTGAAACGGTTAACAAATCGCCACTTACACTTATTGGGACATGAATCTGTTAATCACTGCGCCGTGGTCACTTTGTCCAAACAACTTGTACTCCTCCACCCTCTATGTATTTCAGAAGATGACAACTTGAGAGGAGAAAACAGATTGCTGGGCCTTGTAGGAGGTGTATAATTCCAACAGGCAGCTTTCACCCGTTTGAGCAGCTGTCACGATGGCCTTAGAAGGCGAATATTGAGGAGCAAGTGAGAGACAGGGGGTCAGGAAGGCTGAGGGCTAAGGTTTATTTTAAGAAAGGCCCAGGCTGAGGAAAGAAACTGAATCCTTCGGGAAAGGTCAGGACTGAGATGAAGAACGGAGGGCTATCACTTCAAGAGCAAGGAGTTATAGGAGCTTGAGATCAAATTCATAATTATGCAACAACTTATTACACAAAGATTAAATCACATTCTTCTGTGACTGTCTATTTGCCAATGACATAATCTTTGCTCCTGTCATCTCAGGTTCTGGCCTGGTTTGAGGAGGGCGAGGAGACTGTCACTGCCTTTGTTGAACCCTTTGTCATCCTTCTTATCCTCATCGCCAATGCTGTTGTTGGAGTGTGGCAGGTCAGTGAGGGAGCAATGAGCAATGGCCACTGCAACACTGACTCAAGTTTAAGTTATGGTTATATGTATATATATGGTTGATTGCTCAAAAAGACCTATCTCAAATTAGTCTAAGCTCTTAGTACACACAAAAGAGCAATTTACCATAACCATGAGCTTATTCCGTTGCATAACATTTGAATAAATGTATTTTTATTTTGTTTTCAATTTTCATTGCAGCCATATTTGTCATAATGCAGGCCATAAATAATTGGAACATCAAAAATCTAATTCAAAAATCATTTTTTTTAGGCTATACCAAATTTACAACTTGATATGTTATATCTGAATGATTCTGATTATTTACTACTGTAATGGTCACCACACAAACAAATTGTTCAGCTTTCAGTTTATGTATTGAGTTTTTTAAGTAATTTGAATAGTTCAGAGACAAAAGGAAATTGAAGTTGACATATTTTAAAGAAAAAAAACATGTCTACATTAAAAATGTATTTTAACTTGATGTGGACAAATGATGTACTTAATCTTGTGTGTTCATAGGAGCGTAATGCTGAAAGTGCCATCGAGGCTCTTAAGGAGTATGAGCCTGAGATGGGCAAGGTTTATCGTTCTGACAGGAAGAGTGTGCAGATGATCAAGGCCAGAGAGATTGTCCCTGGAGACATTGTGGAGGTGTCCGGTAAGAGCTCAAATATCTTTTGTTTTTTTTTGTTTGATAGGACAAAAACATAAAATATTTCAAACTTCATTATTCAGTGCAGGTAGTGTTACTGACACACATGCAGTTATAGGCTCATGGCAAAGCCTTGTGTCTTTTTAAGGCAGTGGGAGCGAGGGAGGACGGAGTAGCACTGCTGTGAAAACATGCTGACTGAAGGAAAACAAAATCAGGAGTATAAATACTCTGCCTCTCCAGCACCTGCTGCACCTCCTCTCCCCATCGCCACTGCCCACTGCTGTTCATTTGACAAATCACACCTGTCCCCTCTGCATGCCCCTCCTTCTCTAATGCTTCACTTTCATTCATGCTGCAATGTGCCACTACATTATAGTCTGATCAAATCAATTCATTTAGAGTGTTACCCAGCGTGCTGCCTTAGTGCCTTAATAAAAGTGTGATTTCCATACTCATAATGATGCAAATTGAATTAAAAAAAATTGTCTCTTCACAGTTGGTGACAAAGTCCCCGCTGACATCAGAATTGTTTGCATCAAGTCCACCACCCTGCGTGTCGACCAGTCCATCCTTACTGGTGAGAGATCAGATCAAACTTGTTTCAAAAAATGTTCTGTTGTGCCTCTTGGGTGTCTTGTCAAACTTTTTTCCCCTCTGCTGCTCTTAGGTGAGTCTGTCAGTGTGATCAAGCACACTGAGGCTGTCCCCGACCCCAGGGCTGTCAACCAGGACAAGAAGAACATGCTTTTCTCTGTAAGCACCATTGGATCAAACCTTACTTTTTTAACATCCACCACAGGTTTTTGAGTTTTTACACTTTACACCATGTTTTATAGGGTACTAACATCGCTGCTGGCAAAGCCATCGGTGTGGCCATTGCCACTGGTGTCTCCACTGAGATTGGTAAGATCCGTGACCAGATGGTTGCCACTGAGCCTGAGAAGACCCCTCTGCAGGCCAAGCTGGACGAGTTCGGCGAGCAACTGTCCAAGGTTATCTCCCTGATCTGTGTCGCTGTGTGGGCCATCAACATCGGACACTTCAACGACCCCGTGCACGGTGGCTCCTGGATCCGTGGTGCTGTCTACTACTTCAAAATTGCTGTTGCCCTGGCTGTGGCTGCCATCCCTGAAGGTGAGTGAGCAAACAATTGTGTTGTTGTCTATATTTACAGCTTTTTATCTCATGCACATCTTCCACCACTGTCCTCCAGGTCTGCCCGCTGTCATCACCACCTGCCTGGCTCTTGGTACCCGTCGTATGGCCAAGAAGAACGCTATTGTCAGAAGCCTGCCCTCTGTGGAGACCCTGGGCTGCACCTCTGTCATTTGCTCTGACAAGACTGGCACCCTGACCACTAACCAGATGTGTGTGACCAAGATGTTCGTTATCAAAAGTGCTGATGGCGACAACGTTAACCTTGATGCCTTCGACATCTCTGGCTCCAAGTATACCCCTGAGGGCGAGGTGTAAGTTGGATTTTCATATATTATATACCACTTTATTTATTTTTGGATCCATTTCTTTCCCATTCAGCACAAAGAAAGTGTTTAATTGATTATTTTGAACAGTTCCCAGGGAGGCGGTAAGACAAACTGCAGTGCATATGACGGACTTGTTGAGCTGGCAACTATCTGCGCTCTGTGCAACGACTCCTCTCTGGACTATAACGAGGTAAAATGTTACTATTGTTTCTTCTCATATGTCTTTATACTTTGATTTTAAGCGTACAAAGCAAAACAATATTTTGTTATTTTCTCCAGTCCAAGAAAATCTATGAGAAGGTCGGTGAGGCCACTGAGACTGCCTTGTGCTGCCTTGTTGAGAAGATGAACGTCTTCAACAGCAATGTCAAGAACTTGTCCAAAATTGAGAGAGCCAACGCTTGCTGCACTGTATGTTATGTGCTTCATCAATAAAAAATAAACACTTTGTTGATGAGCAACTTAAACAATTCTATCCACATTGTAATAGGTGATCAAGCAGCTCATGAAGAAGAACTTCACCCTGGAGTTCTCCCGTGACAGGAAATCCATGTCTGTGTACTGCACACCTGCTAAGGGTGATGGTGGCGCCAAGATGTTTGTGAAGGTAAATTGTTCTGTTTTACCAACTCTTTTTCATACAGCTGCGCAGAAGTGACACCTTCCTCTGTTTCTTCTCGCCAGGGTGCCCCTGAGGGTGTGATTGACAGGTGCGCATATGTGCGTGTTGGCACCACTCGCGTCCCTCTGTCCGCTGGCATCAAGGACAAGATCTTGTCTGTCATCAAAGACTGGGGTACCGGCCGCGACACCCTTCGTTGCCTGGCTCTGGCCACCCGTGACACTCCCATGAAGCCTGAAGAGATGAACCTTGAGGACTCCACCAAGTTTGTCGACTATGAGGTGAGAGCTAAACATCCTTATTTTTTGTATTTGCACTGTTTAAACTGTTTAAGTTACAACAGTTTAAACTTAAACATCTTCCCAGGATGACCTGACCTTCGTTGGCTGCGTTGGTATGCTGGATCCACCTCGCAAAGAAGTCTGTGGCTCTATTGAGCTGTGCAGAGCTGCTGGCATCCGTGTTATTATGATCACTGGTCAGTATCATTGCTTTTGAAGAAATGCATGTAATTTTAGTAATTTTACCAGTTTTAACAGTTATCTGAAAGACTTTTACCAGTTTCAACAGTGACTTAAAAGACTCTGCTTTATACAGGTGACAACAAGGGTACTGCTATTGCCATCTGCCGTCGTATTGGCATCTTTGGAGAGGATGAGGATGTTGATGGCAAGGCCTACACTGGACGTGAGTTTGATGACCTGCCCAACCATGAACAGTCTGCGGCTGTCCGTAGAGCTTGCTGCTTTGCCCGTGTCGAGCCAGCCCACAAATCCAAGATTGTTGAGTTCCTGCAGGGTTATGATGACATTACTGCCATGGTGAGACTGGTTCATGTGTGTGTACGTGTGAATAGTTGAAGACAGAAGATATTTAATCTTTCCTTCTGTGTTCAGACTGGTGATGGTGTAAACGATGCCCCAGCCTTGAAGAAGGCCGAGATTGGCATCGCCATGGGCTCTGGCACTGCCGTTGCCAAGTCTGCCTCTGAGATGGTCCTGGCTGACGACAACTTCTCTTCCATTGTGGCTGCTGTTGAGGAGGGTAGAGCTATTTACAACAACATGAAGCAGTTCATCCGTTACCTCATTTCCTCCAACGTTGGTGAGGTCGTCTGGTGAGTGGACTTAGAGCTGTTATACTCTTCATCTAAACAATGTGGGCCATACAGTAGTTATTAACAGTGTCTATGTTCCCCAGTATTTTCCTGACTGCTGCCCTGGGTCTGCCTGAGGCTCTGATCCCTGTGCAGCTGCTGTGGGTGAACCTGGTGACTGACGGTCTGCCCGCCACCGCCCTGGGCTTCAACCCTCCCGATCTTGACATCATGGGCAAGCCCCCACGCTCCGCCACCGAGCCCCTGATCTCTGGCTGGCTCTTCTTCAGATACATGGCTATTGGTGGTATGTAGAACTGTGACATCACGGCAATTACTTTGTCATTAGTGTTATCTGCAGTGATGCTTTTATCCTCTGATAGGATACGTCGGTGCTGCTACTGTTGGTGGTGCTGCCTGGTGGTTCATTTACGATCCTACTGGCCCCGGTGTCAGCTACTATCAGCTGGTATGTTGGCCTTCTCAGATATGGATATTTACACATTGTTAAAGCACACTGGGACTGATCATCCTTCATTTCTCTGCTCCACAGTCTCACTTCATGCAGTGCTGCGAAGAGAACGAGGATTTCGCTGGCCTTGACTGCGAGATCTTTGAGGCTTGTGCTCCCATGACCATGGCCCTGTCTGTGCTGGTCACCATTGAGATGTGCAACGCCCTGAACAGGTGAGGCTGAAATTAACGGACCAGTGTTTATTATCGGTACAGCTTCAGCTACATTTACAGAAAGATGCTACTAGCATTTAAAGTCACTCATCCCTTTGTACTTCTCTTCAGCTTGTCTGAGAACCAGTCACTTATTCGTATGCCCCCATGGAGCAACTTCTGGCTGCTCTCCGCCATGACCCTTTCCATGTCCCTGCACTTCTTGATCATCTATGTTGATCCTATGCCCGTAAGTGTCTCCTCTCCAATTGTCTTGCACTGGTAGCTCTGGGTAATCAAGTTTTAATAGAACATTTCAATTTGGGGCTTTTGATGGGTCAGGTCTACAGTCAATTCTGTGAGAAGTAACCGTACCTGGTTTGGAGAAAAGTATTTTTGTTGTTGCTTAATCGGGGTTTATGCAGGTAGTGGCAAGTCAAATGTAATGCTTTTTAATGCCCAAATACAAATGTTTTAATGCTACAAACGCCACAAATCAGCACATAGTTAATATTAATTTCAATATTCAATAGAAAATTTGACACAACGGACAACTGTTGACCAGAAATACAGTGTGATTTCTGCCAAAACTCCAGTCTAGTATTTTTGACAAACTTATGCTGTAAAATTAGTTGAGCGATGCCATGATTTTCCAAGAACCTTTCATTTAATGCCAGTTTGAATTCTATTTAATGCTTTTTAATGACATTTACGGCCTTATTTTTGGCCTTAAATGCAGTGCAAAGTTGTTTCAGCTGAAGTTTATTTGGAAAGGCCAATCTTGACAGCATTTTTAGTATTAAAACATACAACTGAATCAAAAATTGAGATGAATATGAGGAAAATAAATTGTGATCTTTCTGTTGCCATATTGCCCAGGTTACCTCTGTGTTGGTTGTACTGACCGCTCGCTCACCCATTTCCCCCACAGATGATCTTCAAGCTCACCCATCTCTCAGTTGATCAGTGGATGGTGGTGCTGAAGCTGTCCTTCCCCGTCATCCTCATTGATGAGGTGCTGAAGTTCGTCGCCCGTAACTACGTTGAGTGTAAGTATTCACAATTATTCACTACAGGTCAACAGTTCCTTTCTAATCTACTCTCCCTATATTAATCGCGTAACAATATGTAATTAATTTGATATACATTTTAACTTACTGTGTATTACCATTTCATTCATCCTGTCTGTCTTTTTCTCTCACTCCTTCCCCACTGATCCATCATTAACTCACCTCTTTTCACCTTCCAGGCTAAATCAATCACCATACCACCTTTAGCCTGTAACCAAAGAAAGGTATCCCAAAGCTACCAGATATCTCTGTCTGTTTCTACTACTATATATTTATTTGCCCTTGGATCTCCCATTTACATACAGATCATTTGTGACAAAGATCGAATTGGGTTATGTGTAGTGGGACATCCCTGTGACTTTGTGTTTGGTGCATTGTATGTTATCAAGTAGAATTGTTATCAAAGCGGTGTATGTTGCTTTAGAAAGTGTGTTAACCATTTTGTGTGTCAACGGGCACAGAACACACTTTAAAAGATGTGCTGTCGAAGTGAATTAAAATAGAAAAGCGCTCTGTGGTAGTATCAATTACAAAATACTGTATATTGTATGTAATGCTGTAGCCATATACTGTACAATCTATAGTTTATGTGGTTACAGCATTGACAAGCATGACTCAGTTCTTGTCTGGTAGTTTGTCAATAGCGCACACCTTGTATCTTTCCTTGTCTAACACTCATTTTTGTTGCAGGTACAGAAGGTAAATAAGCGACAGAAGATCTTAAAGGTTGGAGGGAACGATGCAGAGACGAGAGGGGGTGACCACATCAGAAGTTGGGAGCTAATCATGAGCCAACCAGAACAAGAGATGAGAGGATTATAAGAAAACATATCAAAAATTAAAAAAAAGAAAAGATCAAAAACGTTTATAAAAGCCTATGTACGGAAGAAGTATCAGTAAAGTATTAAATATTTAAGATTTTATTCTAAGAAATAAACTATGTATTAAAAATGTTTTTTTTTTTGTTAAACTTGGATATTTTCACCATGTTGTGTTATTGTGTCCATTTTCATATGATCGACTTTCCAGCTCATTTCTTTGACATTAGTCGGCGTCGCTCTTGCTTTGGCTGGGCACTATACGGCGTGGTGTAGAGGTGCAGATTGACTTCAAATGGGCAGAAAAGGCTCGCCCTTGCAGCTGCCAGCGCCCCCTATAGGCTCTATGCAGTCAGTGGACTCTTTTGGAGGTCTCAAGACACAAACGGACATTCAGTCATAACACTTTTGGTCTTATATATTGTTTACGTGATCTACTGCAATAAATTGATGACAAACTCAACGAGTTCTTTGTGTAAAAAAACCACCTTTATTATAAAATCAAAAATGGCTGATATTATATAAAAAAAATACATATATATATATATAGTATGCCCAAGATTAGTGGTGCAGGTCATCCAGTGGTGGAAGAAGTACTCAATATTCTTACTTAAGTAAAAGTGCAGATACAGGAACAAGAATTTACAAAAGTAAAAGTACCTAAAATTTGTACCTTTTACTTGTACTTGTACTTTTTACTTTTACTTTCCACCACTGAGGTCATATCCATCTTTGGAGTTAAATGTGATCCCTGAAGGGTATGTCCACGTCCTTCATTTTCTCTTCATAATCTTCATCGAACATCTTTGATTGCTCCGGACTAAAATGGTTTCTCCAGTCACCAACTTCACCTGTATAGAGAAAACCCTCGTCACAATGACAAAAAAGTCACTTGGGTTTAACACATGACAAACATTCAGCGGGACAGGCACAAAACTGAAAAACGTATATATCGTATATAGTATTGTAACATTTAGTAAACAGTACTGAAGTAATATTATTGATTTATTATATATATTTTGGCCCGTATGCTTTATTAGTGAGGACAGCACAGGCTGCGAGGAGTGGGGAGAGACATTTAGCAAATTGTCAGGGCTAGGGCCAATATCTGTGTCTGGGACACGAATAATGGCCATACTGAGGACAGACTATTGAACCAAGTCTGTTGATTAATGCATGTTATGATGCTTATTTGTAGTGGTACCATTCTTTATATGAAAAAAATGTTTCCCCCCTCTCATACTGGTTTGCAGAGGATCCATTATGTTTGAAATATTACAGCATTATTCATAGTAAAGGATTCTATTTATCCCCTTTAATAATAATATTAGTTACTTTTGTTTATCTTCACAAGTTGCAAGTGGGATGCCAGGGATTTCCCTTAAATGCAACAATATAACACTCCAAGCCAAGCGCATGGGTACAGTGGATAAGATGGTCTAGGGCAGGGGTCCCCAATTAAATCTGCTTGAGGTCCACAAACTTTGCCTTTGGAACCTTCGGCATATGTTTGGGTTCCGGACATATGCAGTCATTGGTCTTAACCGTGTCAAGCTTAAGTACAGGTTGTCTATTTACACAGCAGAGCTGATCAAAGAATCAGTCATTATGCTGTTTTTATTCACTGTGGTAATTACATTGTTTATTTAATTGTTCATTTAGCCATAGATAATATAAAGTACATTGAGGATGAAAATGTTTTGGGGTCCGGACTAAAGCCTCTGGAGGTCCATATTTGGACCCAGGTCCGCCAGTTGGGGACCCCTGGTCTAGGGTCACCAGTACCACCAGGCCTAGATCAGGATCAAATCAGGACTAAAATAAAAATAATTAAATTATGTCTAAACTGGGTGCAAACTGTGACCAAAGAGAAAAAAGATCTAACTTTCATTAGCATAGCTACATTTGCATAAATTAAGAGATCTTGAATTAAAAATGATTAAAGTCTGCACCCGGAGAACCCCAAGTTCTATGTGCAGCACATTACCAAATGTTCTAGGAGAAAGTTCAAGAGAGTCCTTGAACTTTTAGCAGTCAAGAACAAAGTAGCCCACGGTGTCATTGAGCTGTCAGTGGTATGATGCGCTGAGTTCCACTTTGAAGTGGTTGACCAGAGACGGCCGACAACCAGCACCTGTGTGATTGTTTAAAGAAAGAGTTATGTGACCGTGCAATAAAGTCTTCCTATTTTACCTCACTCACATTTATCCAGTGTAGTTTGTTCGTTATTGATTTTTTTTGTGACGGTCTTCTTATTTTCTGAAAATGATTTAGTGCGAGTTGAGAGTTAACTTCTAATCTTCAGCAATTCAGTTGTTTCCAGCAATTTATTTCTATTACAAAAAGTCCATTGAACATGCAAGAAGAATTTGAAGAAAATCAAGACTACATTTGCCTGAAAAATAGAAATTGCCATTGTGTTTGCAATTTTAATATTATATATTTATGTTATGTATTTTTCATGTAATTGAGTATTGTCAAGGGATGGGACAATATGGAAATTTTGTCTCACGATTATCTTGGACAAAAATATTGTGATTCACAATACAATCAATTATGTGTCAGTCCAGCTGTAGCTTCATAAGAAAGGATTATGAAAAAATGCTCATCGCAATTACAAATATTGTTGTTTATTGTCCCAGCCCAAGTATTGTCAGCTAAATATACTTATAAAACTGCTATTATATATAGACAAATGTGTCCAGTTGGTCACAAATTGAAGAAGAGGTTCTTAATCTCAATGGGACATTCCTGGTTAGATAAAGGTTAAAATAAAAAAAAATAAAAAAAAAATAGATTAGACAGACACTTTGTATTAACAGTAAAATTCACTCTCACATTTATTGAATATAAACTAGATTAATCAACTAACTCCCCAACCAAAAACAAACAAACATATACCTCAAATTGAACTGACCTTTTCTCATGAATGGCGAGATGGTGTGCTCAAACACAGGTGCTGGGACACAAGAGTAGTTGGACATGGGGTTTTCTTTCATGTTTTTAAATGACGTCAGCTGCACAATGTGACTGATGACATCCTCAGAGACGGACAGGTCCAGGTACCTCATGATTCGCTCCACCTCTCGTCTGGGGTTCTACACAGACAAATGAAATGAATGCATTTAAAATCACCTTTACACATTTTTGTTTCACAGCCTCACCTCCTTCAGGTCTTCGTAAAACAAATACAAGATGTTCCTCTTCTCCTTCTCGACCCAGAAGCCTTTCACATGATCATACCACGAGCCCCATCCCACTGTTCAGATGATAGAGCATCGTGAGAATATTCATGTACTTTCATTCATCAAGCATGATGTCACAGGTGAAATCGTCAATGGATTTAGTCTATAGATGTTCTACGTAGTTATTACAATGAAAAATATAAATTTGTCTGAAAAACTGCCTTTTCCAACATGTGTCAGAGAGAGCGAGAACATATTACACTGGGCTATGTGTAAAAAAAACAAGCTAATCTATAAAAAGGACCATTTTAATCCTTCTTTAATTACTTGTAATCTCTTCAAGCCCATCATTTGCATTATTTAATGTGGTTCCATTATGCACCATTTCAATGGTAACCCAATATGTCAGTCTACAGTGTTAACTCTGTTAATACAAGGGAAAGCCTATATTCCCTGGTGTGAACCCTGCCTGATTAGAGTGTAAAATGACCGTCAGGAATGTGTCATAATCTTCTTACTCTCTCCTCGCATGAACTTGTTGATGTAGCCGTCCCAGGGCCCTGGCTCTGGCTGGGTTTGGTTCATGCGATCAAAGTGGAAGTAGCTCACCAGGTTGTCTTTGGCATTGCGTGCCACATATATTGCCTGCACATGAGAGCCACAAAACAAAAAAATGACACACGGGTCACATAAGGCCAAGTAGAATATCATTATACCTGTATATTCATCTGCACTGCCAACTCTGATACAGTATTTTATCCTGACTTTTTGCACCCCTCTGTGTGATCTTATCTTAAGAGCTGTTGTAACATGTAAATTTCTCCACTGTGAGGTCAATAAAGTCTTATCTTATCTTATATGAACGCTCACTTTGCACTGGTTTTCCCAGAAACCAGGAGGCACCAAATGAAAGGGGAGGTGTGTCTTAATCATTCTTGGGGGGTCCATTTTCTCCAGAAGGTCAAGACCTAAACAAAACAAAAACATACCATGGACCAGATATAGACCAGGTATACGCATATGTATGAAGGTTAGTTTGTGTTTTTACTATCAAGGATTTTTTTATACACTGAATATGTGTATGGTTACTGATATTTTTGGATATGAATTATGTAAAATGAAACAAAAAAAAGTCATTGAAAATAAAAACTGTTTTACAAAATAATTACTAAGATGACTAAGATGAAGATTAGCTCTGTGGGTGTGATCTTAGACTTTAGCCCAGGAGACCCGGAAAGTAGAATGGAAGACAGAGGAATTTGAACTTGGACCTCCTGGCATCATACCGATCATACCTACTGAGGTAAACTGCATATCGGTCTGTTGGTGATTTTAAAGTTGGCTTCGTTGGCTACAGCCCCATTGGTCATGTGGATTGAGACAAATGTTACAATTAATTATTTGACACTATTTTTTGACACTGGATTTATTTTTACACTGAATTTTGATGATGATTCTCTTTTTGTTTCAGTTCACATAATTAAAACACAAAAAACATCCAGTTACATATATTCAGTGTATAAAAAAAAGCCTTGATAATAAAAAAAAAACAAATTAAGCTTCACTCGTATGTATGTACACATATACATTATATCCTAACTTTTCAGAGCACTTGCCTGAAGGGATGGGTTTGGGAGAGAAAATCTCTAGGAACGGGCTGCGAACCGGTGTCGGGGCTCTCTTGCACGCCTCAGCATCTCCATTGTGTTGAAGCAGGTCCACTATTTCCTGAGTCCATGTTGTTCCTGGTATACAAATAAACCAGTTTGAGCAAAAGGCATCATACACTGTAGTTTGTGATTAAAGTTGTCAGTCAAGATTGTTTGAAAAATAAATCATATGCATGTGCTCCAATTTGGGACATGGCGGTGGTATGTAAAGCTACAGTTAACTATTCTGTCTGACTTTTTTCATCAGCAGGTGTCAGTAGTGAATAGGTTGATCAGACGTACCCCCGAAATTCTGACAGTCCCGAAATCGAGGACCATTTGTCCCGAAAATGACCCTTACCCCGAATCAGCAGTAGTTATTGCCTAATTAACTCATTGACTGCCAATGACGTTTATAGACGTCAATTTAATTCCTAACGTTGACTGCCAATGACGTCTATAGATGTCAATTAGGTTTTTTGATGGGGCAGGGTGTAGAACGATCTGACGGAGCTTGTGTAAAAAAAATCAGGCCTCTAGACAGAAAGGGACTGATTCTGTACATCGCAAAAGTCTGAGGGAGAAAGCACCCCTGCTGCCACGGCGCTTTCTCCCTCAGCAGCAGCGCACTGAAGAGACAGACAGAGACAGAGAGAGAGACAGAGAGAGAGAGAGAGAGAGAGAGAGAGAGAGAGAGAGAGAGAGAGAGAGAGAGGCCACGTGTTACCAGAGTGTTTACAGGCTGGGAGGCGGGGGCAGGGCGGAAGAGACGGAGAGAGGAGCCAGCTGCGTTACTGTCCTGTGTCCCCTCCCCACTTGCAGTTTCATTCTTTTCAGATTTGTGCTCAAATATATTATCCCCAGTGCAAAAATATACCACTAAACAATATTCTCTTCAAAATGTAGGAGTTGTGGGTGTTTTGGACGTTTCTGTGTTTTTTTTTTAATTGTCACATTACCACCTGCAGTTCCACTGTTGTCCACACGTCTGTCTGTGCAACAAAACAACATCCCTGTGTTCAATATAGTAGTTTAAAATAATTTAGCGACAGACAGATGAACAGACAGCTCTGTCCTGAAAAAAAATTAGCTATGACATGCCCATAGTAAACCGAGTCTAACATGAATTATCAGGAAAATGGAAAATTGGACAGATTTAGTAGAGCAGGAAAATATGGGGAAAAAATGTCCCTCGTGGCTTTAACATCTAAATAAAGCCTTTTTTCACTCTTGTTTCTGTGTATTATATAATGAAAACACTTTTCAGTTGTTTGTGATGTCACTAAAGCAAA
>OMNZ01076815.1:0-10019 GCA_900303255.1 Lesueurigobius sanzi
AAGGGTGGAAGTCACAAGAATGATTTGATAAAAGGCCATGTGAATTTGATGAAACTGACACTGACTCATATTGATAAATAAAAAACAAGCATTTTGATCAACGTTTTTCGTCAATTCACAGATGGTTTCATCAAATCAATGTCGTTTTCATCAGTTCAAGTCATTTTTATCAAATCAAAGCTGCATTTATTGTTACTTCCGGTAAAAGCCCCTGGCGTGTTGTAGTTCAGAAGAAATTCATGAGCAGCGCCCCCTGGTGGATATACTTGTATGACTGGTGCTTATGAACGTCTTCTGCTGTACTCTCTATGGCAGTGGTGCCCAAAGAAGGCCTTCCAAGGGGTTTGATTTGGCCCTCGAGATGGTGCTGAGATCTACAGTGAAAAAACAAATCTAAAAATAAGATAATAGTCATTTTGCATTTAGAATAAGAAAAAGAAACATCTTATTGCACATAAAAAAGAGTAAATATCACTTATAAAAATAAGTAAATGAATTAGAACAAAAATCAATTTCTATTGAATTCAGAAATTTCTATAAAATTCTATTGACATGTTTTACTTGGCAAGTCACAAAATCAATAAATGTTCACTTAAGTGATTAAGATGTCATGTTTTTGCAGTGTACATTGTTTAATTTCACTGAATAGACCGTTACTAGTTACTAAAGACACCAAAGCAGCATGTCCTAGTCAATATCACAGTTATTAAAGGATATTTAATCAAAGATCTGGTTCAATTTGGTCATGTAAAAACTGCATTGCGTTTGGCTTTTTGCTCGCTAATACTTTTCCATTTTGGCCCTCCGTGTAAAATACTTCGGGCACCCCTTCTCTGTGGTCTTCTGGCAACTATCCGTGCACATGTGTGGAACAGAACTGCAACACGCCAGGGGCTATTGCAGCTTTGATTTGATAAAACTGACTTGAACTGATAGAACAACTGTGACTTCATAAAACCATTTGTGAATTGATACAATTAAACTTTTATCAAAACCCTCGTTTTAATCAATATGAGTCATTTTGTGTCAGTTTTTATATCTGATGTACTTTTATCACAAAAGCTTTCATCAAATTCACATGGATTTTAATCAATTAATTTGTGTTACTTCCACCCATCTGTGTACGACGCTCGTGCGATAAATGCAGCTGTGATTTGATAAAGACGACTTGAACTGATGAAAACGACTTTGATTTGATGAAACCATCTGTGAATTGGTGAAACACTTTTATCAAAATGCTTGTTTTTTTTAATCAATATGAGTCATTTTACATGTGTCACTTTTATCAAATTCACATGGCCTTTTATCAAATCATTTGGGTTACTTCCACCATTCATATTCTAATACTGAGTATGTTCTTTATTTTTGTCTGTGGTGACTGAAGAAAATAAAACTAACTAATAATTGTATGATACAGACACAGTATGTAATTTATCCCTCAAAGCGATGGATAAATTACAGCCGGTGCAGATGGTACAGATTCCAAAAGCCTAAAGCGGGTTTTCTTTGTGTGTTTCAGCCCCGAGACCAGTCCGCTGAAGTCTGTGCCTCAGATTAGAATAGACATGGACCCGGATGATGACTACGACGAAGACAACGCGTTCTACTGGAAGGGCAGACGGTCGGAAACGTCTCTGTAGAGCAGTGTCCGTGCTGCTTCGTCCGTGCCACAGCAAACATTCTGACTTCGCCATCAGTCCGGCTCCACTTTGACACGTTTTCCAGACCCATGAACTGCGAGAAGAGGAGAACGGAGAGTACTAACTACCAAACAAATGTATTTTTGCTATTAATTCAGTTACTCACTACTGTCTCGGCTGTACTTTGCCTGCTGCGCCTCACTGACTGAATAATTCCTGCTTGTCTATGCAAGTCCTGCTACATGTTGCCAATCAACAGATCTGCTCCTCTGGGGTGGCCGTACATGGACAGTGCTCCCTGTACTTTTGACAAACACACACTACTTTGACAAAATGAACCATTGCTTTGGTTACACTAATCTTGTTTTCCGATAGCAGGGACATGCTGTGTTTATAGCTCTACCTCTTGTTTTAGAATGAATTCTCACGATGAGCAATTGTATATCATGTTGATTTTTAATACAGCATGAGCTTTTGATATTTTCTGTCTTGTAGATTTGAACATATAATGTAGTTATGAATGTTAATATTTGGAGTAAATTAACATACAGTAATATTAACTCTGCATATCGTGTATGTGCAGGCCGTTAATTCTATGATGACTTTTGATGCCGTTTTTATTGCTTCACTTTCTAATTGAGAATGATTCTGTCACATGTCCTCCTTAAGACTTTTGTTACTGTTTTAAATTAAATCAGAAACTTCTTTATCTTTTTAAAGGAATGTTTGCCATGTGTTAAATCTACAACCTCCTGGATGCTAATCTCCATTCCTTCAGCACATGTACTGTATTTCTTGATTATATCTTAACAGGCTATTTACAGAAATGTATCATGATAAAATGGAAAAATGTGATAAAGTATGGTATGGTGGTAATGAGAACTCATGGAGGTGCGAGAATGTGAAATCAGATGGATCAGAAAAGACCACGAATAGTAGTGGTAATAGTAGGCTACACTGGTTATATCCTGTAGTAGGTATAATCACTTCGACCTGACCTCCATTGCCCAACAAAACAGTAATGTAAACAAATGTAAACAAGAGTCTGATGCAGAGATCTTAGTCCCTTGTCACAAGTTTGTGTGCGCCCTCTAGTGTCTTCCTGACTACATTACATTAAAGCTAATCCGCAACGAACAATCAGTAAATTCCAGTGCTGGAAAGTACAAGTAAAAAGTGCAAATTATAGGTACTTTTACTTTACTTATGTACATTTTATGATGGATACTTTTTACTGTTACTTCTCTACATTTTAGAGCCTGTATATGTATTTTCTACTACTCTATATTTTAAAAATGGCCTTAAAAGTAAAAGTATTTTATTTTCAAAGTGACCTCTCTGATAAACTGGTTTAGTCCCAGTTTAGACTTTGTTTAGGCCCAGTTTAGTCCTTGTTTAGACCTGAGTTAGTGGTTTACTGGTTTAGACCTGATTTGATTCGAAGGGTTAAAACAATCCTGCACGTCGACTTTTCACTCGTGAAGTACATTTTACAGTGGCTACTTTTATCATTTTTCTTAAGTATAAATTTTATCAGATACTTTTACTCAAGTACATTTTGGCCCTGTATCTGTACTTTTAAATTAAAGGGACAATACCTGATTTTTTTCCTCCTTTAGTAAAGTCAAACATTTGTGGAGATAATACTGTGCATCTAAATATAAAGCATTTATTGTCAATTTGATGGTTTGCAGACTAGTTATCTAGCATTCCTGTGACCATGACCCTAAAAAGTGACCACCGCCAGTTGTGAAATGTGCTTATAAACTCATCTCTAAGAAGAAATGGGATTTTCGGAATGTGTTTGGAGTCGGACCACAACTATCAATTTATTTCATAACTTGTCATGTAAAAAAAAAAAAAATCAAAAAAAAAGAAAAAGAAAAATCAGGTATAGTGCCTTTAAGTAAGGATATTTACTTCTTCCACCGCTGGTAAATCCACCGTGACACCATAGACTCCTCGTGTTATGGAAGAGTCATTGCGCAGTTCTTGACAGTCTGACAGGCTGACGCTGAACATGTAGTGCACAACATCACCTGTAGGCGGCACTAAAGTTTATTAAATGAATCCAGTTGACTGTGGAGCATCTCACGGGCAGCTGCATGCTTCTGCTCAGTGTTTGTGTAACTGGTGTGTTCCCTTTCAGTACCTGTGTGCTCAGTCAGACCCTCACCTCATGTGGAATAGAAAATCTATCCACAGTCTATCTTGTGTACAATTCAGAATTACGCACAAAGAAAGTGTGCATCATTAAGCATGTTCTCAAAATTACATCGCGTTTAATAATAATAAAAATATTTTTAAAAAAAAGTAATAGTCAACTTGTCCCTTTAGAATTAGTTGTAATATTTTTTGTTATTCACATGTTCTTGTTCCCAGTCGTCTTCTGAACATTATAATACATTTCCGTGCATTTTTGAGGTTTTTATGAGCAAAAACACATTACCCACTTCCATTATGGTGGTCAAAAATGTAAAACGTAAACCTAAATATCTACTAGAACCTTATAATTGTAAGGGCACGAATTGTCAAATTAAAATCCACCTTCTGCTCAAGACATAAAGTTACATTTTACAATTTAAATCCAAGGTAAGAAGAGCATATATGCCATCAAACACTTATTGTAGACTGGATAAGGTCATATTTGCTTTTCACTTCTTCCACACAAAGAGGATGTTTTTCTTTTTCATCTCGCCAGGCCGTATATCAATGTTTTGTTGACGCTGCATGCGGAGTCATACCCATTTGTGGCACCACAAGTGAACCGAGGGTCAGTGGTTTCTGTCATCCAGCTGAACTTATTATTTGTACAGACCCAGCCATGCATCTGAGAGAAGTCTCCATACACCTGAAATCCGTTTGGTTTAGGTTGCATGCACATGGACAGGAGAGTTGCCACTAAAACCACAGGATCGTTGGTGTGATGAGACCATGTGCAGGTTTTCTCCCATGCTGCATGTTTAAAGCCTTTTGATCCAGGAAAATAAGCAATAATTAAGGTGCAAAGTCAATCCACTGTCAAAGTACACTGCAAAAAGTCCACTTAAAAAAATAAGAAAAAAAAAAATACTAAAATAAGAAAAATAATACTTAAAACAAGCACAATTATCTAAGAAAATTTGACTTGGTAAGATTTTCAAAAATAAGAAAATAATACTAGCCCCATATCACCCTCAGCAATCTTGAAACTAGCATTTTTAGACTAAAAACAAGCAATGTTATCTTTTTTCAAGCAGTAACATTTAGAACTATTTTCTTAAAACAAAGAAATATTCACTTATTTTTGGTCTTGATGACTAAAATAAGAAAAAATGGCTTAGTAAATATAACTTGAAATTGGAACAGCAGATCTAAATACAAGCATAGAGTTGGGTCTGTTTTGGTTTGATTCCTTTTATCTTAATACTAGATCATGCAAAATCTTTAAACAAGAAATTATATCTTATGAAATTCCAGTTCAGGTACTTTAACTTTGGGTCAATCATCTTAAAATGTGTAAAATACTTCTTTTAAGCCTCACAGTACTTGAAACTAGCAGTTAATACTCAATACAAAGACTATTTCACCTAATAAGATAATTAAGTAAAAATTACCTTAAAACTAGCAAAATTATCTTGCCTGACATTTTTATTTTAAGCAAAAATTACTTGCGAGTCAAAATCAAGTATTTCTTGTCTTAATTTAAGAAATTATATCTTGCCAAGATTTTACTTTTTGCAGTGTAGACGCATTTACTCATAATTTTTTACATATAAAATTAGCGACCCACATAATTATTCAAATATATCTAAATACTTTTGCAGCATTTCCTTTTTTAAGCATTGATCCTTTCAAACAGAGACATAAAATAAGTGGCAAATGTTGTCATTTTCTAAAATACTGTACACTATATTATCTTAAGGTACATGAAGTAGATGCATACATATTATTTTTGAATTGTTTGCGGGAGACAATTTGGGGAAGGGAATAACTTTTCAAATAACTTTTCCCTTGAAGAAGTTTTGAACTAAAGCATAGGACCATGTAGTAATAGGCAGGATCTGATATCACCAAGTAGCTAAGAGTCCAGGGCCCATGTCAAAGTTGTTTGCCCAGGACCAATGTTACAGCCAGCCAATCAGGGGTCTACTTTGAAAACTTGAGATGTCGTGACAAAAAATTATTTTGTGGCAGCTAACGGCCTGTTATAAGTTGATAGATCTATGAGTTGGTTTGTCTGAAAATATACCTAAACTAGCCCTAACCATAAATTTCCCTGTTCCTAAACTTAATTTTTGTCATGACATCTCAAGTTTTCGAAGCAGGCCGTCCCTCCCAAGCCGACTATCTGTAGCACAACTGGCCCCTGATTGGCTGGCTGTAACATTGGTCATGGGCAAACAACTTTGACATTGGCCCTGAACTCTTAGCTACTTGGTGATATCAGATCCTGCGTACCAATAGCACCACTTATGCCTGGTTCACACGGCAGGATTTTAAAATTGTCGGCGGATTTTCCAAACCTGAGAGAGCCCACACATGGCGATTAAAAAACGTGGCTATGACATGTTTGGTCGTACAGTTCGTGGTGTGCACCGGCACGGTAACATCAACACATCACACACGAGCAGATTTCACTCGCGACCCTTTCCCATGTTAACGGGAAATCTCGCGAAACCGCTCGAGATCAAACGTGACGTCGAAGAAACAGAAAAAAGTATATGAAAAGAAAAGGAGAGGAGACAGCGTCAGCGTGGACTATACTTGCTGGTTGCTACATTATGATGTGGAGGTGAGTTGTTTTCTCTCATAGAAATTATTAATTACCATTGAAATAAACTTTCATTCGGTTCAGAATTATAATTTTAGATCCAATGTTAATGTTGACATAGGATATTTCTGCGTTCTGATTGGCTACTCGCCACAGTAACGGGCTGCACGCTCGGGAGACGCCACACATGAGGGGATATCGGGCCACAACAATCCAACATGTTGAATATCCCCGATGTGGTGTCAGAGCGGTCGCAACGTCCTTCCGATCAGACCAGAGCCGTCGTAACACACCACACACGACAGTAACACACCACACACGACAGTAACACACCACACACGACAGTAACACACCACACACGACAGTAACACACCACACACGACAGGAATATCTCATAAGATTATCTTAGGATAATCGGGGCGTCCTTGCGATTGTCGGAAGGGGAGAATCGGGGCTAAAATCGGGCTAAAAATCCTGCCGTGTGAACCAGGCATTAGCTGGCCCAGCAGTCTAAGCAGGGACTTTCTGCCCTCCCTCACACAAGACACCTCTTTGAGCTACTGTCTTGTGAGTTTCTTTTATTGACATGTCTTAGCAGCTGAAACATGTCAAGGTAAAGAAACAACATTTCTAATCATAGTGTCTGAATAAAAGAAACTCACAAGACTGTTTAATCGGTAGACACTGAACATACATGAACATAAGTTAGGCTGCATCTAAAATGGGAAATAAGCCTAAGAAATTTCCTTACCTTAATGTGGACCCGGACGTGCGTCACCGACCGCCATGACAAGGAGCGTCTAAATTCGCCAGTTCAATGAGGAAGGAGCCAGGACATTAGCAGTGATGCTCCCTATCCTTTAGCATAGGAACCTCTGGAGGTCCCTTATCAGCGTCAGGAGCTATGAGGATATCCCACAATGCTTTGCACAGTCCTTTATTTCGGAAACACTCGAGTGTTTTCGTAAATTACCGATCTCTGCAGGACACTGTTTATGATTGACAGACATGAGTTTAATTCAATAAAATGCTCTGCACAAGACAAACTTTATAAAGTGACTAAATAAATGTCCAGAGCCTCCACAGAGCAGGTTTCACTGTTTAGTTAGAAGCGGTTTCACTGTTTAGTTAGAAAATCAATGTAATCTGCAAATTAGCCACATGCTGAATGGCCGATAATAACATGCGGAGCAGCTCCCTGTGCTTAATGCTGCTCTGATGATGAACCAAAGACAGGATTTGGTCTGGCTTCATAGAGTCCTGATGTTTGCCTGAAGTTTATAAAGTGCTGTTCATTGAAATAATGAAAAAAAAACAACAAAAAAAACTGTTGACAATCTGTTTAAAGTCAGTGGTGGACAGTGGAAGGGGGAGTATTTTTGTATCAGGATTGTGGGTAACGGAGTCTTTTTAAAACAGCTGTTGGTGACGTAACTTCCCCCGTAAGGTAAGGTAAGGTAAGGTAAGGTAAGGTAAGGTAAGGTAAGGTAAGGTAAGGAGGTTCTCCCCAAAAGTAATTAGGTTACAGTATGATAAAAAGTATGTCATATGAAATATTTCACTCCTAATCTGTGGATTTGCATTTGAAATAAACTATGGACTTCCCTTAACAAAAAATATATAACTTTTTGCAAATCCACATTAGTATGGCGAGCTATCGGTGTGTCTGCAACCTTCAAAATGTGCAGACAATTGTTTTATCATAGGGCCACTAAGCATTTCACTTTTTTAAATTAAACCTCATGGCATAACTGGATGTTTGATTTTTGAGGTGATTCAGATATTCCATCCATCTTCTTTTCAGTCAGCGTTTTGGTGAACTTCAAAGGCTGGTGTTTTCATTACAGCGGAGTGTTTACTTAGCGAGGCTACGCATTTAGTCACATGAATAGCCTTGTCTCATACAAAGGCAGACTTTACAATGAGCTACATGTGTGATGACATTTAAAAGCTGTTTCCACACAATAGAAGAAGTTGTGGCATATTGTAAAGCTCTTTTTTTACACAGAGAGTCTATGCAATGAATTACAGCTCGTTTAAGTTCTCAATACATAATTTTGGATATTATTTTGAATTAAAATGTAGGAACTGTCGGGGCCCCCTGATTGCCTCGAGGCCCCAAGCAGCTGCTTTGTCTGTTTTTAGGCCGTGCCGGCCCTGCATTGGTGTCTGATGGTGAAATTCAAGTCGCTCCTGCAGTGGTAATGGTAGCAGATGTAACAGTGGTACTAATAACTTTTTCGTTGGTGATGTAAAAGAAAATAAATAAATACATAAAAAAATTATTTTATAGGAAAAAAATACAGGATTTTTTTTTTGTTTTTGTTGCCATTTTTAACATATACAGTAACATGCCTTACTTTTATACGCCAACATAAAATAACAGAAAACCTGCCATACATTTTTTTCCTCATGCATTTTTTTCTCACCTAGAGTAGCCATTCCCAAGCTTGAGAGTGTCGCGGCCTTTCTATATAACCAAATTCATATAATGTTCATTATTAACTCAATATATATTCTTGATTGATGTGTGGTCAACCTTTGGAAGCCCCTCTGCAGTGGCTCTGAGGACCCCCAGGGGGCCCCGGACCCCACTTAGGGAACCAGTGGCCTACAGTGATGTGAAAAAACAATGAAACAAACCAGTATGTATTTGACCTTAAAGTGACCCCGTGGCTGTAACATGGCCCCTTTACTTTTCATCTCAGTGACCTTCTTCTCTGCTGATGCAACCATCTCCATGGCAACGCTTGGAAAACCTAAACAAAGGCCACACCCACACATACCCTGCATATTTCTCTACATCCGTGTGAAAAAAGATCTATGTCCATATGTTTTAACATATGGCCTAACCGTTGACACAAACGTTTCATTCTTTTGGTCCATTTTACCAGGATTCTGTCTGTATTTATTGGTTAAAATAAAAGCATGAACATAGTTAGAGAAAAAAAGGACGGAGGAGCGCTGCGTGGGTCCGTGCGTAAAAATGTATGAAAAGTAAAGCAGGTGCTCAATTGGAGAAAAAGGGGTGCTTCTTAATGCTGCAACAAAAAAGGCTGGTTCTTTGGGTAGAAAAGTGTAAAACAGGCTAGAATGTGGCTGTTCCCAAAGAAAAATCCAAGGCACACTGATGTAGAAAAAGAATGAGCCTTTATTAGAACATGACTAAAGCTTCAAATACGCACCAACGCGTTTCAGCCTGACATGGCCTTCCTCAGGGTAGCTACAGTATGTACAGCGGTCCATCGCTTCATAAAGAAATGTTTACGACACAGGGCTTAATATACAACAATAATATCCAATTAATGACGTCATAACTGCGTTTACCACGTGGACAGTCGGCCCAAATGCACACACATGCATGAGTTTATTAAAATATCTTAGGACGTGTGGACAGGGCCTAAAACACAAACTATTATCAAGGTTTTCTTTTTTGTTTTCGCTAAAAAGGTTCCTGCACTTTTAAGTGTCTCAATTCAAATGCCTACACAGAGATTGGTCTTGGTGCCACTGAGAGCACATACAGTAACTAAGCCAGGGCACAGTGTATATGGCATTGAGGGCCAGAGACAGTGGCCAATGCAATGAAACATTCAATTACGCGACTAGAGATTTTAACCTCTTAA
>OMNZ01076830.1:0-28458 GCA_900303255.1 Lesueurigobius sanzi
CACCAAACAGAGGGTAAGGTCATACAAGAACAGTTAACCCACTGAGCACTTGGGGCATTTTTTATTGTTTTACTCTCCACTTGCTGCGTCTGGCCTTCATTAGTTTAGTGTAAGAAGTTGTTCTCCTTTTCTGGCTCTGTCTGTGTGGTTATATGTAATCTACCTTGAATAAGTTGGAATAACCTCATCTGGATGTAAGTGGAGCTGTTTTAAAGCCATTATGAGCTTCTAACATTTACACTGAAAACCACATGGAGACTTGCCCAGTGGGACGCCTCCTTCTACTTTTTTACAGTTGTGTAAATAGCTTTTTGAAGAAGATGTGTTTAATTTAATACATTTTTACCGTGTGGAGACATTTGTATAAGCTTTTAGGAAAACAGCAAATCCATTATATTTGTGAATGTAATCTGAAAATGAAGATGATGCAAAAACAGACAGGTGTCATTGTCAAAGATCATCGTGCTCTTGCTATTTTCACTTTGTAGCAGAGTTTTTATGACCAGATCTATTTTAGCATCAACAATATGAAGTTTGTTCTTGATCACATTGACTTGTGTTTTACTGGTGTCATCTGTTGAGTAACAGGGATGAAAATCTAAAACAATTTGGCTAAAGATTGGAAACGGAAACATCTGCTTTTGCAAATCAACTCTCAGAGTTATTTATGCTTCAATAAAAAGATGCAGCTAAACCAAAACTTGTCTTGTGCATAATGTTCTTATTACAAAAAGATGACTGAACACAGACTGGCCCCTGGGTTTCTCAAATACAAAGAGAGTGATGAAAGGTTTCTGTTCCGAAAAGTTACTAAACTACATGTACTTGAGAAGTAGCATCCTTCCCTTTGGCCATTTCATTTAAAAACAGACTCTCAAATCCTCTGAGATACAGTATATGTGTGGAAAACTATTAATCATCTTATTGAAGTGGCAATTTAATGAAGAAAAGTTGAAAAGGTTATTTTTTATTTAAAAGTGCACTATGTAACTTTTTACGTGAAAAGAAATCTTGATTGTGCATATTTGACCTTTAGTGACTCTGTGGGGGCAGCTTCACTTTCCATCACAGCTGCTTCTATCATGTATCAACAATAGTATGGGGTTTCTGGTAAGTTCCTGGTCTGAAACCTTAAAAACAATTGTTCCTGGAGTTTTATTTTTCACTTAAGAAGTTACATAGTGGCCTTTAAAATGATTAGTTAGTGACACTGTTAGAGGGAAAGGTCATAAGACTCTGCCTCACTCATTTCTCAAGGCAACAGTTGAATTGTTTATCACTTCCTGTGCCCATGTCTAAAAAGGAAGTGAATTAATTAACATTTAAAAATGCCAAAACCGGGAAAACTAGGAGAAAACTTTAGATCTTAAGTATAATAGTGAAAATGCTGTCTAACATGCATCTTTGCACACTCCAGGCAGAGTGGACCAGCTGCTCAACTGCCCAAGGTCCAGACTAAACTTCAGAGCCGCCTTCTCTGTTGAGAATTACAAGCCCCTGCTAAAAACACTTCTTTACCTGTACATTGGCCTTCAATTCAGACAGATCTGATTATGCTGCACGACAGGTTTATGTCAATGTTATTTAGTGTTAGATCTATTTTTGTGCTATTCAATCTTAAAAGCAGTACTCTGTTTTTTAATGTGCTATACAAAGACTTGACCTTGTCCCCAGTCCCACCTTTTTAGATAATGTCCCACTTTTTCAAACATCTACTGTACATTGAAAATGCTGACATTACTTGATCAAAAGAAAAAAATAATAAAACAAAGACAAAAAACACACTACACTCAGCTGCATGTTTTACTGAAAGTATAAAGGACTTTCAGCCATGAGAATAATATGGCAGGTTTGTGAATCCAATCACTATTAACATTTGTATATATTATTTTGGGAAATTTCTTTCAAAAACTGTTCCTCTCCCATAGTTGTATTGGCACCTGCTACAACTGAAGTGGAGTTCTGTAACGTGAACACAACCTACTAACACAACCACAAAAAACCCACACAACGACAGATAAACACTTTTATTTTACATTTTTAAAAATATGTACAAAATACTATAAACATTGTCCTGGTCACACTCCCAAGTTGGAAGAGATACAGTCTGCAATTTTTACACGTAAAACTTAAGACACAAAATGACAATATGCGACGATTACAGAAACAGTCTTTTTACATTTGTTCAAACATTTGCTCACATTATTTTCTGGTTAGAAATTTTATGACAAAGATGTTAAAAATACTAAACAAGAATCCACTCCGAGTCCAACGTTGTCTGACTCGCCTTGGCCCAGGCAGCAGCCCGCCCAAAGCCCATAGTAGCTGGTATACGTAGCGACGCGGCAGCGAGAAAGCCACAGTTCAGGTTTCTGTGCGTAATATTAGTTTTGTAACAATAAGATCAGCCCATTTCTGAAACGAACCGAAACAACTGCACCCACTTTTCATCATAAGAACTCACTCAATACAATACATGTTGGATTCTGGGACAAAAGGACAGAATGAGCAGAAAAACACAATATTTTCAGGGTGAAGATGGTTTTGCTGCCTCCGATTATATGTAAAAATGTTGTGGACATGCTTGTGTGGGCTCTCAGTCGTCCAGGCATGTTCCATAGAAGCTCATGTTTTCAAAAAGTAGTCATCTGGGCATTAAGTCTTTCATAGTTTTCCTTTATCGTTGGCATCACAGGCGGAGTTTGCATGTTTTCCCCGTGTCTATAGATGTACAGTTGAAATCCCTTTTCTGCAGTATATCGTTAGTGTTGTCGTTGAGGCGTTTGTTAAATCAAAATAATAATAATAAATACTGCTCTAATTAGTGGCGGATACATACTGTACCGAGTTATTGCACTTCCTCCTCTCCGGTCTCGTTTAGTCTTTGTCAAAACCAACTTGAACCAAAGCTTCTGAGATGGTCAAAGGCAAATGATGTTAAGATTTGAGCTGCACAATATATTACAAAAATGATCATATTGCAACATTATGTCATGCAATATCCAGATCAGAGGAAGCCAAAATATCTCTGAAGTCTTCCATGTGACTGAGATCGACACATAACAAAAATGTATGGAACTAATGAATGTGAAAAAGTTCAGTTTTAGTTAAAATCTTGATTATTTTGTTCCATTTTAGCCTGGTTTTAATCCAGATTTGACACAATTTGCCGTAAAACAACAAATCAGGATTCATGTTTAAATTTGGAACATATCAAGTTGTAACAGTTTAGCCAAATATCGCAATAGGAACTTTTTATTCCATTAATGTGCAGCCCTCGTTAGTATTTTGATGTTGGATGAATACAGTGGTCTGTAATGAACCTTTGTCACCAATAAATGAGCAATAAGTTCAAGGATTTTTCTTTTTAGAGGCTCCTTTTGAATAAAACCCACAGCAATCCGGACTGTGAGCGTCAAACAAACGACACGCATCTGACTTCTGATGCCATGTTCTGTTGCCAGGCTGTGACGTCACCTCTACACGGGAACACTAGCCCGGCCAGCCGTCCTACGCGCTTTTCCTATATTTTACAAAGACGTGTTCATGTTTGAAAGAAAACAGGATGGTCCGTCGTCAGCGTCTAGAATCTGAATCTCTCCAGTCCAGGCCCCTCCCGTTTCTGTTTCCCGTTAAGACGAGACGCTGCAGGCGAATATGGAAAGAGTTAAATGGAGCGATGTCGATTTGTAACTTGTTCTGTATATAAAGGGGATAACTATGAGGGGGAAATTGATTGCAAGTTTTCTGTCAAGGCAATTTATGTGTAAAAATGTCCAAAATTGCCTACAGTGTTTTTGGCAAAAAGTCTAAATAATGGGTGGAGCCAAGTTTAAATATATTAGGGATGTTCTGATACCGATATCGGATTTCATGCCGATACCACCGATTTTTCAGGTATCGGTATCGGCGAGTACCTGAACCAAAACCTGTGCGATACCACAATGTGTTTTTTTGGGCTCTGCAGGCACTAAAACCTCTAATGATCACAGCAGATACATTTGTTTCCTTTGTTGCTTTCATTTAATCTTTAGAGTGGCAACAGAACATTGACAGAATAAATTTCATATACAGAATGAACAGGCTTTGGCATCTTTTTACAGATTTTTTTGCTAGTGTTTTTATTTACACTGTGGTATCGGAGTAGTACTTGGTATCGGCGACTACTCTGAGTCCAAATATTGGTATCAGATCGGATGAGAAAAAATGGTATCGGAACAACACTAAAATATATGGTTCCATTTTGTTGGTATATTATATGCAAAGATTGTTTTGTTTTTGAATAAGCTATTTATTAGTTATTAAATCTGTAAACATTCAAATTTCTTTTTTTAGGTTCATAACTCAGACAGGAAGTAAATATTGAATAATGGCTAAATTGTTAAGTACAACTCTGGGACGTTTGGGGTCTGTTGGAGAAACTAAAGTGAACATTTCTCTGCAAGAGTGAAATAAAAACGTCATAAAGTTTTGTAACATCTTATGTGTCTTTCTCCGCTGGCTTGTCTTAGAAAGGATATCACCATGTATGAATCACGGCGCTTTTGTGGGAGGGGGGTCAAGTCCTGGGTCACTGCATCCCGAACCACTGCTCCTGGTCGCCCCACTGCGCGGCCTCGCTGTCGCTGCCCTCCAGCTCGCCCTCCTCCCCACTGCCCTCCATGTCGTCCCCGTCCAGCTCCACCGTGGCATCTGTGGGGCTCTCCTCCTTCTCCATCTTCTGCATCCCCTCCAGCGACTTCTGATCGTTGGGGTCCAGGCTGCACCGAGGCGGGACACAAGTATGATTGTGTTATTAAAGGTTATATCTCTTCTTACCCATGTGTAGGGCTGGGTACCTTTCATGTTTTTTCGATACTAGTACTTTAACGATACTTGGTTTACGATACCGATACCTGAACGATACCTTTTTCGATACCTATACTAAGTTATTGGTCATCTACGCAAAAAAGTAAATATCTAGAAGGTTAAATGACCCAAATTCATCTTATTTATCTAAATTTGAGCTGTTTTAGTGGCTCATTTGACCTAATTCTAACCACTTAGTTCCTTTTTTATTTCAATTAATTTACCAATGGGGTAAGAAAATTGGTCTTTGGGCAGTTTTATTTCCCTAATTCAAGTGAGATTACCTTAGAATCAGTAAAAAATGTCATGAAATAAACCAAATAATTTACATGACAGTAGTAAATATGCCTAATCTAGTCAAAACTGCTCTAAACAAGACTAATATTCTCAAATCGAGTCATTTATCCTGGTGCTTGATTTTAGTTTTGTTGTAGAACCATAAAACAGAACAATAATGATAATTTATTCTATTTCTTTTAGTGTTTTTATCATTTATTTGAGCTGAAACACCTGAGCCCTTTCTTTAGTGCAGTCTCAGACCCACCAGGAAGACAAATTTGCTTTCTAACGATAAATATTTTTTCGGTACCAGTTTTCGGTACCAATTTATTTTTCGATACCGGTAGTACCTTCATTATTTTTTTCGATACCGTACTGGTATCGTTTAAGGGTACCCAGCCCTACCCATGTGCAAGAAAAATAATAAACATCAATAAAAAACACAAGAAGTAAAAATGTATTGAGAATAAGAGAAAAAAAGAAGAAACCACCCAAAAACATCATCAACTCGTCATGTGACCAGGATTACTGTATTCCATCAAATCCACACTTTTCAAAAAGCCTCATCTCATCCAAGGAACTTCCTCAGATAAAAATGCCTTTTATTCTAAACCTTCAATTCTTGTAAAGTGGAAACACAAGTGTCGGTAATGTTTTACTCTGAATACCTCCAACACTGGTGATATTCTTTAGAAATCGGTTGCTTATTCATTTATTTCTAATAGTGGCACTGTATTTAGTCCTTAACACAGCCCTGCTCACTCACCTCAGAGCGATACTGTACTGGTCCATGGCCTCCTGATAATCGTTCACTGCCACCAGAAAATCTCCCAGCATCCTGTGCAGCACGCAGTCGCTCTGGTTGGCCAACGCATTCCTCAGGAGAGCTATGCCCTCTTCATGTTTCTGCTCCCGACCTGAAAAGCAAACAGCACAATCATCGTTATTGACATCAATAGATTAGGCATTTATTCATAAAAACACAGATTAACTGGTCCAAAGCTATGATTCTGATTATTAAAACATGAGCCCTGTAAAGACTCACTCAGCAGCTCGGCCTTCTTGACCACAGCCTTGGTGTAGTCCGGTCTCTGGGCCAGGGCCTTGTCCAACAGGGTCTTGGCCTTCTCCTGGGTCACGGGGTCCTCCAGACAGACCGTGGCCAGGATGGTGAGCGTCTGAGCGTTGGCGCCCAGAGTCTTATAAATGTTATTGGCCATCCCCATCGCCTCTCGGATCCCATTCGACGCAAGGTAACAGTCGATCAGGCCTGCCAAGAGTCAAGCATTTGACTTTATGTTTAGGCACGCCTCGATCACACGCTCACATCAGGGGTTAGGGTTCGGGAATGTTGTTTGCATAGTGCTTTTCACATGTGGTGGTAATATTTAGCCACAGTCGCTCTTGGGGGACACATATACAGCAACAGACCCCCAACCACCACCTCCCATTGGCTACCTTCCCTCACCGCCTCTGTTCAGGTAGTGACCGAGTTTCTAAAGTGTGACCTGATGGGATCAGGACTCAAAAGCTAATATGGCTGATAAATTCATTTTGAACTCGAGTCCACTTATATTTTATTTCAATAATAACAAAAGGTTGTGGGGTCATTATGTTGAAATACCCATTTAAATTCTCTGTATGATAATATACTGTAGTTGAGCTTTATGATAACAGCCTGTAAGAACAACATTTGAGTACATCAGCGATGCATCAATAATGGTCAAATTGAAATTTAATAAACAATATGTATCATACTAGGGGTGGGTGATCAAATTTTTATCACCATTGTCTAAAGAATGTGCACTTACTATAGCTTAACTCACTGTCACTCACTTGGAGCATGACAGAGACTGATCACTAGAGGGCGTGAGTCACTATATCACCAAAACAGTGGATCATCCCAGGGAGGCCTGTTCTGCATATATGTATTATTTTACTACTGCCATAAAAAGCAAAAGGAACTTCAAAATCCATAGATAGAAATGCATTTAAAGTACCTTCGTAGCAGTCGAGTCGGCACGGAGCCAGGCGCATTGCTTCTCTGAAATGAATGATGGCCTCCTGCACTCGGCCCATGTTCCTCAGCGCTGCCCCCTTCAGGAGCAGCGCCTGGACGCTGTTACTGTTCAGCTGAATGGCTTTGGCCCCGAGGTACAGCGCCCGGGAGTAACGCTTACTGTAGAAACTGTGGCAACTGACAAACAAGACACCGAATAAGTAAATACAAAAGGAGCTAGCAAGAACACAAGGCACGCAATACTATCAAAATCCACAATATATAGTTTCAGTGACTCACCCGGAGATGACCCAGGGCTCGGCGTGTTGGTCTGAAATGTTGAACAAACGTCCTCCCAAAACCTCCACGTCTTCTAAATGTCCTTCACGGGCCATAAGGTAACCGTAAACATCCATACCTGCACACAGTGGAAACACACACTACGTTAAGATACATTTACAATTTTGAAAAAAGTGGCTGCACAAACTATAGTTTTGCTTTAGTCTTTTAATAATGATAATTTTATTAAAGCGCCAAGGATAAAGCGCCAGTACAGTATAAAACAATTAAAAACAGCAACAACAAAATATAACATTGACATGGTGATAGTGTGACTAGGTGGTGTAGGACTGTCTGAAAAGGTGAGTTTTGAGTCTGGATTTGAAGAGTGGCAGAGAGTCTATGGTACGGAGGTCGGGAGGGAGAGAGTTCCAGAGCTGAGGAGCAGAGCGACTGAAAGCTCTGCCCCCCCTGGTGGCGAGGAGGCGGGTAGACAGAGAGCTAGAGAGTGGAGGAGGAGCGCAGTGAGCGGGCAGGTGTGGAGGAGGTCAGAAATGTATGATGGGGCCAGGTTATGGAGTGCTGTGAATGTGAAGAGGAGGATTTTGCAGGTTACAGTATTGAAAGTATCGTATACTTTATTCAAGTATACTTTATACTATCAGGTATTGCAATACTTTGAAAATCGATATTTTGTCCCAGCCCTATAAAGTAGTAACTGCAATCTTTGTGATTTGCTACTTGCAACCAAAGTCGGTAAAGTGTTTTTGGTCATATGGCAAAAAACACAACACATAAATCAAGAGACAAAATTATCTTACCTTTAATCAAATAAGGATCCAACATTTGCGCCTGTTCAAATTTGAGGATGGCGTTTTTTGTATCTCCAGCTCGAAAATAAACATCCGCCAAACTCACCAACAAATCCACATTATCCCTCAGCAGAGACTTCTTCTCCAAAGAACTGAAACAGAAAAAAGATCAAATTGAACATAGGGCTTGAAAATTGTGGGAAAAATACTGGCAAAAGTCCACAGATTGTCCACAGAGGACAATTACCAAAACAATTACAGCGTTTGCAGCCGTTGCTACTTTTCACCGTTCGAACCGAGGTCGGCACTATGAAGGTCTGTGTGAATCCAGCCGCACTACTTCAGGCTGATCTACAGAGCCGGTCCACAGAGCCGGTCCGCAGAGCCGGTCCGCAGAGCCGGTCCGCAGAGCCGGTCCGCAGAGCCGGTCCGCAGAGCCGGTCCGCAGAGCCGGTCAACAGAGCCGGTCAGCAGAGCCGGTCTGCAGAGCCGGTCCGCAGAGCCGGTCCGCAGAGCCGGTCCACAGAGCCGGTCCGCAGAGCCGGTCCGCAGAGCCGGTCCGCAGAGCCGGTCCACAGAGCCGGTCCGCAGAGCCGGTCCGCAGAGCCGGTCTACAGAGCCGGGCCTCAGACGCACTACTGTATGCGATAATGCGACAGCGCAGGTGTTGTGTGAAGGCGGCCGACCTCGAACCGACCTAGTTTCAATTTCATCTTGGTTTTTGAGAGAAGAAAGGGCTTCTAGCATGAAATATTCTCCATGCTACCAGGCTGAGACGTTTGGAAAATGCGTCTGACAAAAATGGAACTTTATCGAGGTAGCCTACATCTGTCCCCCTCTGCGCTGATACAGGGACATTATGGCGTGTAATGGACACGCAAAATGTGAAAAATCACGTGGCGATGGTGCAGCTTTTTGGTGCGACACACAGACAGAGTATGTGAACACAACTGAACTAGAGCTGAAGTTAAAGCAGCTCAAACTAGAGCGATCTCGGGTCGACCCAGAAAGCGTTCCAACATGTGTGAAAAGGACCTGAGATATATTCATTTTCAGCCGTAGATTGTTACCAGATGGTGTTGATGGCCCTCTGGTTGTCTCCTGTATGGATGAAGGCGTAGGCTTTAATCCAGACTGAGAGCCAGTCCAGGTTTGGGATGGTCTGAATCACGTCCAACGTCATTGAGGCCACTTCCGCCCCTTTCACCGACAACGAGAGGAGACCTGAAGACAAAAAAAAAACTTATTGAAATGCAAGGCCAGTTCAGTCTCATTCTTACAGGTAAGTAACTGATTGTTGTCAAATTCTCCATTAAAATGATGTTTCTTACTAGGATTGAAAAGCATGTGTGCAATATTGCAGTTATTATTATTGTGATATTTTTACTAAACTGTTTCAACTGTGTATTCTCTAAAGATGCCCTAGTCTAGATTCCATACGTATTTCGATATGGTCACAATTTCCATTCATTTCAATACATTTAATCTGCTGAAAAAGAAACAAAAGACCCTTTTCTTTGCTAAAAAGCAAAAAGAACTCTAAAAAGAACTACACATCTGTTGTACTGAATAAAAATACATTCTAGTTCTAAATATTGTAGCGCTTAGTTCTTATAGACCTTTGAAAATACTGTATTAAAGTGCTACATTCATATTGAACATATTTGCGTATTGTATTGAGGAGGGCATATTGAACGGTTCAAAATAATATTGAGAATTGTTACAAAGCTCAATTTTATAATAAAACACAACTTGTACATAATTGTGTGTTCAGCGAATTGTGTCAAAACAAGACTTTAGAAAAAAAAACTAAATCAGGTCCAAAACGAGACTAAAATGGAACTAAATTATATCTCAAACTGAACTTTAGCACATTGTTAAGCTCCATAAAACAAAACAAAAGATTTTAGTTTACAAAAATGTGTCAATCTCAGTCAGACGAAAGACTTGTAATTTTGCGATACCTTATGGCTTCTTGCAACACAGATATTCCATCACCTAGTATTGCGATACAATATTTTTTGTGATATATTGTGCAGCCCCATTTCTTACCAATGATTGCATCAAGAGCGAGGGGGCACTGTCTGAGCACCTCTTTGTAGCTGGTCACTGCAGACCTCTCCTGACCTGCTTTTCTGTACAGATTCGCCAGCATCATGTTGATCTGAGAAAAGAGAGACAGGATCACATTTAAGATAGGAACTACAATTGAAATAGACATGCTCGAAGTACCTTTGGTGTCCTCTGTCTCGAAGGAATCCCATCAAGCACTGCTATAGCATCTTTGTCCAGTTTGAGGATGGTGTAGCATTCAGCGATTTTGTACTTCACCTCAATTTCTGATGGCAAACTCTGCAACCGCAATCCAAAGAAATTCACCCCGAGAATTAGGATAGAAGCTTTTTTGTGATGAGATCAAACCCACGCTGAAACATCAATCTGTCCTGAAGTCTACATTTGTATCATTGACCTGACCTGTGCTTGTATGTTGGATGTGGCTCCTCCGGCTGAAGTCCGGACTTTGGAGGTCTTGCTGAGGACTTTCCGCTGCTGCAGGGCCATGGTGTATTTACAGGCTGCGTTCCTGTACTCTTTGTCATGGAAGATGGCGTCTGCGTGGTAAACCAGCAGCTGGTACTTCTGCGCCGGCGTGAACAGCTCCCTAAAAACCATAGTCAAGAAGATACAATTGGTGCAAAGCTAGAACGTTTATTTCCAAATAATATAATAATAATAATAATAATAATATTGCAATGGAATAGCAATTACAATTTTAAAAAGAGAAAATAGAAAATCGCATTCACTACAATTGTTTAGTGTATTTGTCCACTGAGAACAAAGGAGTTTTATTATGCAACGCAATAGTTTAGACATTCACAAACTTCTGAAATACATGCGATTCTTGTAATACATTTTTATTTAGTTAGCAGTTAACATTTCAATCCTCTCTCAAATATTAATTCTCCTTAGTAAATGCTGTGTAAACGTGAAATATGAACTGAAGCTTGTTTTTAATATGCATCTAATCAAAATTGCTTTACTTTACAGAATAAGTGCAGTTAGATTATTTTCCAATACTATGCAAACCTACTATAAATACACTCTTCTATTTATATACAAGCACACGTTTGCCAGTACAACATCAATCGTTTTCCCTTGGCCAAAGTCATGTACGAACTGTTTTCTCCGCAGGTAAATTATTATAGTCAAATTAGTCATTTTTTGTAAACAAAACAAACAAACAAACATCGGCAAGCTACATTGGTTAGCTAGCTACATAATACGGAACTGAAGTAATTTGCACAACCCCAATGAATCCAAAGGCCCTGATAACATTTAACTAGCGTTAAATAACGTGAATAACGTGGCATGTAGCTAGTTAACATTGCCAATGCGCAAACACCCTATAATTCTATGATAATACTTTTATGATTAGCTAAAGCAGTTAAGAGCACAGTCACACATGATAATGATACTTTCTAGCTACTTGAAAAGTAACTGCATTCAAAACGAAAAACATTTTTAGCACTAGAATTGTATATAATATTTTATCATTTCATAAATGAGACGATGTCCACAGTGCATTTTGATATTATACTTACGGGTTGTTATTGCTCATCGTCAGCAATAAACTGCTCAAAATCCGGACATTTGAGTGAAGGCCAGCGGCAGCCATATCGCGTACATGGTCTATAACATTCATCTTGGTAGAATAAAATAGATCTATCTACGTTCAGTGTCTGAAAATATGTAAAGTTTGTATTTGTAAACAGCTAATGCTAACAGCTAGCTCCTAACGTGTCAAATACCAAATATGGCGCCCAACGGACTTCCTTCCTTCCGGATTCTGTTGCGTTCAAGAGCTTTGTTCAGCTATTTGTATTAAGATTTAAAATTAGGTTTGGATACAATTTTGCAATGAAATAATACTGTTGTGATTATGGGTGCATTTAATATATATTGATTTATATTTCAATGTTATATAAATGCAAATATATTCTTTACTTTGCCTATTTCACTTGTGTTGTATTGCGTTTTTCTGACTGTTATGAATGCATCTTGTTCATTTGCTGCAGTGTTGTTATGGGACCTGAGCTGATATAAATGTTATTTTTTATTAATGAATTATTCTTGAATATTTGGTAAATACTACACATACTTTTAGCCCATAGCACACTTCATATGGCACACATAGACAGTAGACACAAGTGCAAAATTATGTAAAACAGAGCAGCAATACCAAGAAAAGTGACAAATTACAATTAGTGCACAAGCATGAAACACAACACAGCAACTAACTAAAAATATATAAATAAAATAGATTTTTTAACATATATTTTATAATAATGGTTGAAAAGATCTGATTTTAATTAAACTTTATTGTATCATAAGTGTAAAATGATACAATAAAGTAGTGCACATCCTAGTACACAGACCTTTGTAAATTAAATTGAGCACTATTTTGAACAATGACTTTATGAGCACAACTACTGGCTTTACAGATTAAAGATTAATGAAGAACACACAGGTTTAAAAGGATGGAGATACAATCTATATCCCAACAGAGCAGAAATCTATGATTGGGCAATCCGTGGGCAGAATTAAATGATGTTGTACAGAAAGGATAACAGGCTTTTATGTTTGAAGTGAAAGAGACCAGATTGAGAGGGTTTATACATGTAGGGAGAGAGATAGTGATTATATGGGTCAAATGGGGTAGAGGTTAGTGTCAGCTGCCAGACAGGAGGCTAGAGGAAGAACAGAGGTTTATGAATGCGTATATGGCACGAAACTGTAAAGAGATAATTAAGAGACAAACTAAAATTGTAATAAAAATGTATGAAAAAGTATGTTTTTGTTTAGTTACTTACTTTTCCTTAATTATTTGTGAATCAGATCTGAGAAAAAGATGACTGCTGTGAATCTAATTTAAAAAAAATATATATATATATTAACTTTTAAGGCAAGGCAAGATACCCTTTTCCCACATAATATAGGATTACACAATGGAAGTTCAAATTTTAAAGGCCCTGTGCCTGTTTTTTTTTTAGTGCACACTGCACAAACAATGAAAGAGGTAGTGCATAGAAAATTTCTAACATTTCAATTCTTCACAGGGACAAAATTTAAGTAGCCTATGTTTCTCACCATTCATAGAGCACTACTGTCATGAATAATGACAAGTTCATGATTGGTAAAAGGGATTTAATTAGCTTCACAGCACACAAAGGTCTCTTTTTACTCACAAAGACTGCTTTCACATTAAACTGAAGGACAAAATAAATATTATTCTGGTGTAGGGCTTTAATACAACTCTGGATCACATATCTGTGAAGAGTGTATTTTGACAGATCAAGGAAATGGTGATGACAATTTCTTTGTTCTTGTGCGTTCAACCCGAAGCCGCACAGACCAGAGAGAAGCAGACCAGACAGATAGTCATAGACAGCAGAGTAAAGTCATTTGAGTTCATATAAGTCCATAAAGCACAGGCTGAACACAATTACAGCCGCGCATGCGCAGAGCTAAAGCCAGCAGCTGAACCTTGTGTCAAAACAGAGGCACAGCGCAGCGTCGTTAGCTTTGTTTTCAGGGCAATTTACTCCGTACAAAGTGTTTCTGTTCACGTCCACGTACCATGACCGAACAATCAGCGCTACTGCTTCGAAAACAACTGGCAGGTAATGCTCACACTTCACTCTTGAGCCCCAAAAAGGTCGATTTGAAAGCTGCTTAGCTGTCAGCCCCTGTTAGCTTTTCTTAGCTCTTCGGCGGCGCAGCTCTGTTTACGCCATAGGCTCCACAGCAGAAAGGGACTTCTTCTTTATGACTGCATTTCACTGTTTATGGGTAGCTGAGCGGTTTTAAACCCCCTATTCAACGCTATTTTACGTGTTGGGAGGTGTATATTTCTTGCTACTTCCATTATGAAACCTACATTGTAAATAAAAGCCGCTATAGATTGTGGCAAGTTCGACATTAGTGGAACAAAGGAATAATCAGTACCAGTCTCTCTCTTACGAATTTACCCTTTATGTTGCTTCACCCGCACATTATGCTATAGTTTCTACTTCTAATAATGGATACGATTGGGTTTAAAGTTTAAACACGTATGAAACTGTGAAGTCGGTGTCTGGCCACACATATATTTAGGGGACGTAGGTCTCTAGCTCGCTGTCATCTGGCCCAGATTTAGCGCACAAATCAAAGTAATGAAACTATTGGTGTCGTTGCTGTATTTTGAACACGTACTTACTGGCTCTGACATCATGTTTTCATCTGCAGGAAGTCATACAGCTGATAGACAGATCGGTGCAAAGAGAGGGCGAGAATATGCATATTTAAATTGCATATATGTTTATTCAGATTTCAAGAATTTAATATAATGATCTCGACATAAGACTTTTTTTCCCTTACTATTCCCCCCATCATAATCAATTCATCTATGTAAGGGTCATATGCGTTATTGATAAATCTATGGATGCGCAGCCTTCTCAATTTCTTAAAATTGATTAATTTGTAGTTTTATCATCATCAAAGCTAAAAGGCTGAAGATATAAGCGTTATACAAGCATTATAGATTAGTTGTATGTCTTAAACTGTTGCCAAATTTGTTATCATCCTTTTTAACTAATAAAACCCATGATGGCAATTGACCAGTTAATCATGAACAGCCGTTAGACCAGACCAACCAAGTAAAGTGCTTTTAAAATCAATCAATCAATCAATTTATTTCTGTATAGCCCAGTATCACAAAGAAGAGTTGCCTCAAAGGGCTTCACATGCATCAAAACAGTGAAGTCAACAAACCAATTTTAAAATCATTTTTATTTTGTACTTTAGTATGTGTTAGTTCGTATAAGATGCAACCAACATTTGCTCTTATTCGTACACATTTTTTGCCATATTGGACATTTTCATGATGCATTCAACTTTTCATGCATACTGTATTTTTTGAGACCAATTGTATGGACTTAAAATAGTTTCTTAAAGGTCTGGTCATTGCTGCCTCCCTTTTGTATTGCACTTTGTACAAGCCAAAATAAATATAATTAATGTAAACAAATATTGTGAAACTTTACCCTGCTATATTAAACATTTAAAATACAATATTTCCTTTATGCAGTGCACTTGAGTCAATCATATAAAAAACTACTAAATCAATTTATTAACCGTATATTTTGTTCCAATCCAACTGTTGAGAACAACTAGTCTGTAAGTGACTATGAGGCTACTTTGTAAAATAGATGCAGCTATTCCTTATTTTATTTTAGGGTTGTCTGAATGTACATTTTCTGGCGTCTTTTACTACTTTTATCTAATTCCTGCTTCACGTTTTGTCACAGAGCTCAACAAGAACCCGGTGGAGGGCTTTTCGGCCGGTCTCATAGATGACGACGACATCTACAAATGGGAGGTCGTTATCATCGGGCCACAAGACACTCTTTTGTAAGTCTCGCCTGCTGCTACTTGTCACTCAACATTATGTGTCTTGCAATTTACGGCAACATCTTCTCACTTACGTTACAGCGAAGGAGGGTTTTTCAAAGCTTATCTCACTTTTCCTTATGACTATCCACTACGACCTCCAAAGATGAAATTTATTACGGAAATCTGGCACCCGAATGGTAAGTTTGTCTTTTAAGCTATAAAGATCTTAGGCTGGTGCTCGGTTGTTAAAGATGATGAAAGGTGCGAGTGGCGTTCTGGCTGAATGTCCCGGGTTGATGGTCCGTGCATAATGTTGTTGTGAAGACACACTCACATTTCAACATGTGTGTGACTGTGACTGTGGCCGGGCAGAGGCTGAATAATACAATGTAAAAGTCTTGCTATATGGCTGAGTGGTTAGAGCATTCGTCCATGGATCCGAAGGTCAGCAGTTGAAATCCCGGTTGCATACTGTCATTGTGTTCTTGGGCAAGACACTTATTTGCCTTTTTGTAATTTTATGTAGCCGTAAATGAAATAAACTAAACTAATGGTTTGAATTACCGGTGTATGGTAGCACAATGTATCGCAAGTAAAAAATAAAAGGTAATGCAATATGTGTATAGAGTATAAAGTCTTCTGTATAAATCCAATTTCTGCTAACTCAGCCAAAATCTAATTTACTTCTATTTAAGCCTTGTTTTGGTCCTGATGTTGTTTTGTCAGAATTTGCTGAAAAACTACTTACAATTTGTGTTTAAATTGAAAGGAGCATATCATGTTGAAACAGTTTAGTAAAGCCAGACGCGATGCATGTCGCAAGTTTTCTCAGTAACTTGCAGCTTGAAATAAACTTCCCTCGTCCTCCCCACCTTGCCCATGTATGACTGAATGTGGTGGGTATGGTGTGTGTTTAGGACTGGAAAATATGGCATGAAAAAAATCAATCCTCTTTTAATTCCTCATATTGATCAATCTTGATTTATGTAAAAAAAAAAAAATGTTTTAGTATTAAAAACAAACACTGCTTTGTTTATCTGATATGGAACATGAGCAAGAAGCTCTTCTCTCCTGTACCATTTGAAAAAGGTTTTCATTTTATTCCTCCCAAATCCAGTCCAAACAAAGAGCTCTAACTACCAGAGGAGGCTGTAGACCTGATGACTGACAAGCATCCAATCAATAATTGTGATTCTTGTGCATTTGATCTATCCTTGCACCCTGCAAGATGAATTCCTGTGAGATTTGTGATTTCACAAAGCCTTGAAAGTACATCTTGAAAGGGTCAAATTGCCAATACTCTGCTCGACTAATCTGGAGTTTGGAACCATTCCCCTGGAGGTATTGGCGTTTTACATCATTGACATCGACAACAACAATCACTTTTATCAATAGTAATTAACAACACAAGGTGTTGCTATAGACTTACAAATGCAAGTAACATTTTAAAAAACTTAAATTTTAATTGCGTTTAGTTGTTAGGCTAGGTTTAAGACTAGCTGTCATTGGCTAAAAGGGGTCGATCCTATCAGCAGTCTCTCCTCTTCGCAAATGATTTAGACCAGAGCCTTTCCAGATTGATAGTGCTGTGCTAATTAAATTTGCACTGCAATATCAATCTGGCTTTTGCCAGGTTACATTTGACCATGATTTGATCATGTTTGAAGAATGTGAATGCAACTGTAAGAATCTGAAAATGCACTAAAACTATGAGTTTTCATTGCACTGTTCATTCAGTTGTTGTGTCGCTGTTGTTAATCAGTGTTACAATTCGTCAGTCACATCTGTCAGTCTGCCCAAATGCACCTATGGCACACTATTCCCCAACTATTTTTTTTTTCAACAGTTGCAAAGAACGGGGATGTGTGCATTTCAATCCTGCACGAGCCCGGAGAGGATAAGTTTGGATATGAGAAGCCGGAGGAGCGCTGGCTGCCCATTCACACAGTAGAGACAATCATGATCAGTGTTATCTCAATGCTCGCAGACCCCAACAGCGACTCACCAGCCAACGTTGATGCAGCAGTAAGATAGATTCTTTTATAAAAGAGAGTGAGCTAAAGTCTTAAAGAAGTCTCAATATTATATTATAGGATTACATGATCAGAGGCTCTAAAATTTAGCTTGAAATTTTCAGAATGATAATAGGTTTATAACATTTTAAGCCAGTTGGAAAGGTAGATGTGTGGTCAATATTTTAGTATTTATTTAAACCGATGAAAAAAAACTAAGATAACTAAGATTTTTAATTATCTAAGCTTTTGTGTGGAAGAAACCAGGACATGCAGTTATGTTTTGCCGTTGATCGAGATCGCATTAGTTAAAGATGCTCCTCTGCTGTCCACAGAAAGAGTGGAGGGAGGACCCCAACGGTGAGTTCAAGAGGAAGGTTGCTCGCTGCGTAAGAAAAAGTCAAGAGATGGCGTTCGACTAGAAATCAACTGTAAATTCCAGGGTAAGTTCATTGATTACGAACAGCCAGGGCTTGACATTAGAGCCAACAAAACCGTCCGGTAGAGTTTTGCATCACTAGAGATCTTCAAACCTTTCTAATCCCAATAAACAAATTAAATTACAAAGATGATACACATCACTACCCTTATTTTTGTATTTGATAGATCCCTCTAAATAAAGTAAATATAATATTTCCATTACAACCTTGGTTCTATTAAGCTATATTTGAACTTATGTGGAAAATACCCTACCAAATCGTGGCTAGTAAAAACATTAATTGAAGTAACATTTCAAAAAGACTGAACAGTGGCCAAAGAGTTCACATCAAGCCCTGCCAACAACTACAGCTGCACCACTGGATATATTTATACAATACATTTAATACATTTACTTATACAAGTCTGTTTTCTTCCAGTTTAAGGAAATGCCTTCTGAGGGAAAATTTCAAGCCTTTGCCCCTTGTTTTGCCAGTCAAAGGAATTGGTTGGTTTCAACCAGTTTTCTGTGAACGGTTGTCATTTTCCGCAAGATGAGCCAATTTGAGATCCCTACCAGCGAAATTGACCTGTTTCCTTCCTGGAATTGTATATTTAATTTTATTTATTTTGAAATATTAATGATGTAAGATATGTCACTACTGTAAATGACTTGCTTTTTTATCTGCTGCTGAACAGTTTCTACTTTATACCAGGTTTCTTATGCAATTTAGGGTCAAGATTGTGTAAAACGAGGCTGTTGTCGTTAGGTCATCCCTTGTCCTCCTCTTCACTCCACAGCAGTCGTCCCGATTTATCCGTTCTACGTCCTTATTTTCGCTCTGTCATGGCCGCCTTCTCTGGCCTCGCCTCCTCATATCGGCTGTGGTGTCACTGGCATCCGTTTTTAAAGGGAGTTTTGTCTTCATGCTCTTCTCTGAGAATCGGCCTCGCGTTGGCACTGACGCTCGTGCACATCACGATTGCAACGGCGTATTCCTAACATGCATGAGATTGTCGTTTTTGTTAAATAGAATGGCTTCCCAATTAGTTTTTGAATTTATGGTTTCTTCACACGGATTTGCACCAGCGTGAATGCCTAACGCGAGGTCAGTGCCAACTTCTCAGGAATAACCTCAACTCGAACATTACTGGCGTCTCTTTGTCAATGAGACTTCTAATTTAACCCTCAAGAAAACCCCCAAGATGTCCGCCGTCACTTACTCTATTATCTACTCTAATATATGTATTGACACGCAAAACATTGACAACCAAAAAACAGTCTGTGAATTTTGCAAAGCTGTGAACATGTCGCGTACTGGTGAACTGCCATCTAAGCTTATACCTCCGTTAAACAAATCTAGATCATAGTTTTTTTTCCCCAACACAACACAGGGGGATATGGTTTCTCCACAGTAGGTAGACCGATAGGCAATAGGGTAATCGTTTTTGTTGTGGCACACCTTTTTATCAGTCAGCGGGTAATTGTAGGTCACTTGTGGGTTTTAGGACAATGGGTAGCTTCTTTCTCTCCACAATTTCCTTTCACCAATTTGGGGATATACTTAAAAATCTTAATATAAAGTATGTATTACCATTTGACGTAATATTTTTAAATGACTAATGTTTGGGTGGATACAATCGTTCAGTCACGTTGTTAGTATTAAGCCATTTTCGACATAGACTTCTAACATTGAGGAGTGGATTTGTGGCGCATGCAATCAGGTTCGGGCAGGCTAACTTTGGTAAATCATGGTTTGATGTGTGTAGTGCATTAAACGCTGTAGGCATCACGTTTCGTTTTGTCTTTGGATATTTACCATGACCTCCTCCTGACCGGTGTTCACTGTTTTTTGCACAAATTCAGTGCGTTTTGAAATGTCATAAAGCAATACGCGCGAAATACAGAATGGTGTCTCCAGGAAATCCACCCTAACGCCATTATTATGATTATGATTATTATTATGATTATTATTATTATTATTATTATTATGTTGGGTTGTTTTTATTTTATTCATTTTGTGTTGATGCAATGTATATTGGACATGATGCTCAATAAAGTGTGTAAACCAAGAACTTAAACGCTGATGTAGTTTTTCTTCAGGGATCAGGGTCATGCCATTCGGAGTGGTGCAAGTTTGCAAAATGAGGAACGACAGAGAGAGATTTAAAAAGTGAACAACCTCGCCCTCCCCTCCTGATTGGACTGGAAAGGTCCACCTCAGTCCCAGTACACAAGAAACCCCGTCTCATGGTCAACACGAATCCGACATCAGTAAACAGAGGCACTTTAGAAAAAATATTATTTAGTTACTTTACATCAAAATATTGAATAAATATGTAAAAAGACTTTTTCCTGTAGTATACTCTATCAGTGGCCAAATATAAACTTCAACTTAATGAATATTTAGAAGTTTGGCCCTGCTTATAGCCTATTTAATATAAAAATACTGTATTTTCTGGCAGAGTTCAGTTGATTCAAGCATTGATTTCCAGACTGACAACAAACAAAACAATGAACAAATCTTTTAGCAAAGACCTGTGACGCACTGTTACTTTATTGAGTTTTGACTTCAGCCTACTCCTTTTCCTATAGTATCTTCTGGAGTTCCTTTTATTGTAATATCTTGTTTTTAAGTTATTCGAAATCTCACAATGGAAAAATGCACTTGTTACAGCAGCTCTTCAGAACAGAAGAGGGGTGTAGATGGTTAAATGTGCAAACAAGATACAATAATAGAATAAAGGTTTCTTATGTACATTGAATAAAAAAAAACAAATAAAATCCAATTAGAACAAAATGTTATGAAGAGTTAGAGTTGCAGAGAAAAGAGATTATAAATGTTTATAATTGAGGTGATTGTGGTTGATAAAGTGACACTGATTAAATAGGGCCTTTCTTTCAAGATACATAAAGCCCCTTATATTTGCATTTTGCATTCACTATATGCCGTCACACTCAATGGTGATTAGCTGCTTCTGCCCTAAGGCTGATGGACAGGAGTCATCTCAAAGGACATTACAGACACCGGAAAAAAAAAAAAAAAATTCGATATCAAACATAATACAATAATCCAGCAAATGAAATGTCACAAACAGTTTAGGATTATCTAATCAAAACAAGCCTATAGGGTAGGGTTTTTGGGAAAAACTGAGAAAACTCACGGAGAACCACAGTGGGGAGGGATCCACCCTCATGGACGGATGGGCAATAGATAGTCCCTAAGCCGACTGGAGTTCTATGTCCAGTCAAGGCTGCAGAGGCCACCGCTGTTGTTCTGGCCTAGAGTCGTCGCTGGATCTCGAACATCCAGGGATCTAGACCACAGCCCATCAGCAGAGGGGTATGGGACAGAGAAAGGGGACATAATGTGAATAGCAATGAACAGACTAAAGGTAAAGGTAAAACTAAATATTGCAACATAGTTTATACAGTAAGAAGAACAAGTGGATAAGGGCCGGGTCGGTGTACTGTACTTCCCCCAGCATTATAGCTTATAGCCTTGGTTTAGTGCTGTACCTATAGCTGACCTGACCATAAGCTATTTCGAAAAGGAACGTTTTGAGCCTAGTCTTAAATTTTTTTTTTTTTTTTTTTTTTACAAAACTTGACACAAAAAGCGACTAGCTCTACAGAAAGAAACAGTAGTAAAAAGAAAGTAGTAAAAAGTTCTAAAATGCAAATAAATTGAATTAAACCTCTGTCTCATGTCCTCTTAAATATGTTTGTCCTTTGTGGGTCATAACACCATCATTTTTACCATAATCGATTTCTGAACACCATTACTGGATATAGATCAAACTATTTCCCTTTTTTCTTGAAATTTGAAGAACTGCTTTGTGCTTCATTTGTTCTTTTGTTCTAGAGTAATAATCTGAAGCGCAATTATTGTCCACTCTACCCAGCCATAGTTTTGTTTTCCTGATGCATTTTGGATGAGAACACACATTAGGTTAAAGCACGCGGACCCCTGTGCTGTAACGGGACGCCCCGGTTTAGGGTCTGGTTTCAGGCCTGGTTTAGTTTCACACTCTTGGGTCGATCTGGCTGCGACACTGTATTGGCTTCATAACACGGGAGCAGATAACCATCTCTCCAGTGGGAATATTGTGGTTTTGGTTATTATGAGGAAACAGGTCACTTTTGTGGAGACCCTGGAAAAGGACAAAGGATGTGAAAATGGACCAGCAGTGACAAGGTAAGAGCAAAAATACTGTAATATTTGAACTACTGACAACTTTATAAGGCTGGACAATATAAGAAAAATGCAATATTCAATACTATGATATTGTATTTGCAATAGTAAAACATGCAACTGTATAAATTACTTTACTGGCTAATCATATTGTCTCAAAATCAAATATGTATCAAATTAAAGTTCAAAATTAGGTCTAGGTTATGAGTATCATTGTTTTTGTCATCAGGTCTGCAGAGGTGAGCAATGGCCCTTCAAATGGTGAGTATATCTCTAGCAATTACAAAAAGTATCATCTTAAGGGGCGGAATGATGGCTGAGTGGTTATCGCTCTGGCCGCACAGCAAGATGGTCCCATTATTAGAAGCTCAATTAGACATCCTCTTAGTTGTTGTTTTGAGCTAATAACTTTGAGATTTCAAAACAAAGCATACAACAAATCTGTGGCTCCATGCATGAACTTGATATGCCACACAAATACTTGGTAATGGTATATCAGGTTCATGCATGGGGCAACAGAAATGACAAATGACAGCTAAGTAATTGATCCATCTTCTGCAGGGTTTGAGGGAGGACTTGTGCAAAAAGCCAGAAAGATTGGGACTCACATCACCGTCTCGGCGGGAAACAAACCATTTTACTTTCCCAAATACATGACAACTGCACCTTTCCTACAGGTAAGACATAAAGAAGAACATGTTTTATGCTCTGCTGCCCTGTTTAACCTACAGCCAAAGCAAGTGAAAGATGAAATGTGAAGGCACTGTGTAGACCAGTGGTTCCCAAAGTGGGGGTCGCGAGGCCCTAACTTGGGGGTCCCCAGATGATTTCAAGATAAAATAGAAAGACAAAATATTGTTTGTTAATGTAATGTTTAGTTTAGGACAACATATATTTGTGAATTGGGGCCAATTAACAAAATAGAAATGCAATAATATCTATATTTTTTAATGTTTTTCCGCTTGAAATAGTTACAAGAGGAAGTTATTTTTTACAGTGGGGTCCCGAGTTGTTCAGATATTCATTATGGGGGTCGCGGCCAAAAAAGTTTGGGAACCCCTGGTGTAGACAAAACTCTTTGCTCTTCTTTTTTCTGGTTTTAAAATATACATTTTCAACTGGAACCAAATAAATTGCCTAATCTTCACAATATGATATTTCATTATTCATAGATTTATATTTGAAATTGTAATTTCAGGGGCCATTTTTTTTCAAAATGCATTTTTCTGACATTGCGGCAACAAAATATCCACATAATTAGCTCCTACAGACAAGTTTTCAGTCTTGTACTTCACAAAATTTTGAAGGTTTTTCATAACTAATTCATTACCTGATATGTTGAGTGTTGAATGTTTTTTAAAACAGATTTTCCCACTAATACATAGCCTTTTCAAAAAACTAAACAACAAATACAAAATCTCCTCTGAACAAATCTTTGTAACCAATTTTATTCTAACCCTGTTATTTTTCATCACCGAAACATAGTAATTGTGGACATGTTTTGCTACAAATGCCTTATGTTTATATGAAAATGTCACCTGTGTGTGTGTCTCAGCTTGAAAAATGATGTCACATTATTTATTTGTTCTGAAAGAGGCTGGATAGGACTGAGACAATTACACATTTTGGAGAAGTCAAATGTGTCATGAGAGATAGTTGTACAAACCAAGTTACTTACTTCTTCCCACTCTTATTTGTACTTTCTTTTCATTTCCTTTTGTGCATTGACATAACGTACAAAGCAATTCATACAGAAGTGAAGATGCTGAAATAACAGGACACAAAGTCTATGGTTCTCAAACTGGTACTGTTTAGGTTCTTCTGTAGGTGTTTAGATACATTATTTAGTCATGCTTTAGTCCTTGCTCAGAATGGCCATGGTTTAGTTTTGTGTATGTGAAAAGCAGTGTTGGGGAGGATACTTTGAAATTGTATTCCGTTACAGAATACTGAATACGTCTTAAAATGTATTTTGTAACGTATTCAGTTACTTTGCCCAATCAGAGTACTGTATTCTGAATACTTAGATACTTTCACCTGGATTTGCTTTATATTTTTGTATAAATATGGTGAAACATTAAAAATATGTAGCACCACTTTTACACCAACTGTCTCTCATTCCTCTCTCTCTCTCTCTTCTCTCTCTGTCCTCTCTCTCTCCCCCCTCTCTCTCTGTCTCTCTCTCTTTCTCTTCTCTCTCTCTCTCTCTCTGCCTCTCTTCTTTCTCCCTCTCTCCTTCCTCTGTTTCTCTTCTTTCTTTCTCTCTTCTTTCTCTCTCCTTCCTCTCTCTCTTCTTTTTCTCTCTCTCCTTCATTTCTCGACCTTTCCTTCCTCTCTCTCTCTCTCCTTCCTCTCTCTCTTCTTCCCCTCTCTGTCTCTCTCCTCCTTCTCCCTCTTCTTCCCCTCTCTGTCTCTCTCCTCCTTCTCCCTCTTCTTCCTCTCCCCTCTCCCTGTCTCTCTCCTTCCTCTCCCTCTCTCCTTCCCCTCTCTGTCTCTCTCCTTCTTCTCCCTCTTCTTCCTCCCTCTCTCTCCTTCCTCTCTCCCTCTCTGTATTCCTTTGGTATTTGAAAAGTAACTGTATTCAAAATACCCTTAAATGAGAGAGTATTTGTACCTGAATACAGTTACTCAAAATGAGTATTCTGAATACGTATTTTAAATACATGTATTTAGTTACTCCCCAACACTGGTGAAAAGTTGGGGAACCTCTGGTCTAGAAGAAGACCAACAATAAAGATTTATGAATGTTGTGAAAAGGGACATGAAGTGACCCAATCAATATCACCCAATGTGTTTTTGTAGCAATGTTTGAAAAGTGAAGATAATATTTTACGTTATATGTTCAGCACCCTTCTCTCACGGTGGGACAGAGGCGATATCTCCACAGCATCACCAACATCTACAGCACGGAGCAGATGAGGCGACAGATGAAACAGCACTATCTCGATGTGCTGCACAGCTGTCTGCAGTCCGGTCTGTGTCCAAGGGGAAAACACACATCGAGATTTATATTTTCTTAAATGGTTACTTTCACATAATAGTCCTTAAATTTTTAATCATGCATATTGCTGTTGTTTTGTTGGGAAGTAGAGGTTGTGACATTTCATTTCAGCTTGTAGTTGTTGTCTATATAGGCAGTTTATCAACCTGCAGATAAAAAATAAACCAGACACTTGTTGAAAGACCCCAATAAAAGAATTCATGTCATAGAATTCTATTTCTTTTGGGGGCAGGTGCCAATACAACTCTATGAGAAACAGTTTTTGAAAGAGATTCCCAAAAAAGAAATTTGACCATTTCCCCCCCCTGATCATTATTCGGTAGTGATTGGATCCACAAACATTATTCATATGGCTGAAGGTCTTTTCTACTGGCCGACATGTTCATGACAAAATAATTAGACCTTAGTTAGTTGCCTTCTATTTTAATGTTGATAATATTAAAAGACAAAGGACAGGCTGGTGTAGTGTGTGGTAAGACAAGCGCTTGAGGGCCATATTAACAACACTATTTCTAATAATGAGTTAAAGAGGGGTCAGAAAGTTTACGTACAGTAAGTCAATGGGAGCTTCCGGCTTCCAGAGTCAGCTTTGTGGAGAACTAATTGTATCTCCATCATTAATATACACTCTATGGTGCTGACAGAGAAGAAGACTGAACTTTGTTAAAGTTTTTGTTACATGTGGATTGACCCAGGAATTACAGAGAAATAAGCAAAAAACTAAGAAATAGAAGTCTGCCTTTTGACAGTTACCATATAGTTACCAGTATTGGGTAAGATACTTTACTTTTAGTTACAAATTACTAGAACTTCATGATACGATACATATCCCGACACAGAGTCCACAGTATGATATGTACCCGATACAAGTGTATCCTGGTACAGCGCCCATAATACAATACATATTCCAAAGAAACCGAAGAAAAATGGTACAATGAGTAGTAGTTTTGATGATGCTAAATATGTTCAGCAACTGAAACCTGTAATCCCACTAGTTAGTGAGCGTTTTGTCATTTTCTTTCATAATTTGCGTATCACGATACAGGTGCCCGATACAATACGCATATTGTCAAGTGCTCTGTCGCGATATATTGAGCACAGCCCTACAAATTACTATTTACTTTTCAAAAACGTAATTAGCTACATTACCTAGTTACAGCCTAAATTCATCATTGGAAAAAATGATAATGCAATATGACTTTGGGTGCGTTACAGTGGCTGACTCGGATTTCTTTTGAGAGTATGATGGCTATTAAAATCCTTGGGGACATTTTTTTGTGTTGGAGACTCGTTATGTATAAAGAGTTATAACTCATTTCAGCACATTTGAATAAACTGTTGTCCCAGTCAGATCAGTTGCCTATCTGCGCTGCTGCAGGCTCAAGTGCGCTGTAGACAAACGGCAGTTAACTGGGAAAAAAATATCTAAAGGCTGTTTAGTCTTCAAGACAACTGGCTATTAATGCAAAAACATTTCAAATAATAAAATAATACTCTATGTAAACAACAACACCTGTATTACATTTGAACATATTAAAAATGTGCAAAAACAAAAATAACAAGCTATGTATTTAATTAGTAACTGTATTTTCATAGTAACTCATTACACTACTAAGTTAATCAAATTGTAATCCTGTTAGTAGTTAGTTATACCCAACACTGATAGTTAACAGCACAGAATTTCCAGCTGCCCTCCACCTCAATTTTAAACTATAGTCTCTTTAAAATATTGTGATATTACCTGAATGTGAACTACTGAAGTTAATTTTATTTGAATTGTGAATTTTTCTGGTTTTGTTTAGGTCAGATCCCTGTCAGCAGGAGGAGACGTGGAGATCTTCAGCTCCAACAAAGTCAGAAAATCAGACAACAATCAACAGAAAAAGAAACAGGAGCGAGAGCCAAGCCTCAAGGACGAAGACAGGGCAGCAGCATCACTCATCCCAACATCAGACTGCCCAAAATAGTCAACCGCTGACAATAACTGTATATACTGTACATAATCCTGTTTTCTTTTGAAGACAAAATCAGGAGACAAAATAAATAAAAAATAATTAAAACGTGACGTACAATCATTTTAACAATTTGCACCCAAGAATGTCTTTTATCCCACGTGCTTAAGACTGTTTCATAGAACTTGACAAGGACAAGTGTAGTGGTCCAATACAAATAATAAGAAAAAATAAAAATAAATGCAGGCCTCGTCTACTTGATTCACTTTTTGAGGTAATATATTGATGTTACTATACTGACATTTATATTATGTATCTTTTTAATATTGCATAGCGGGTCCACACCTTTTGCTAAATCACACTAAAAGAATGCAAGAAAAGAAAGCTATTATTAAACAGAGCTAAGTAGTAAATATAATATAACATATTTTGAGTTATTTCACACTTTTTTGTATACTACTTAATTCCATGCGTCCATTCATAGTTTAATGTCTTCAGTGAGAATCTACAATGTAAATAGTGTTGAAAATAAAGAAAAAACAACAACCTGCACACAGGGATATAGGTTGAATGACTCACACCAGCCCATTACACTGTATGGAGGACTAAAACTGCCAAAATAATAAATAAATGAATAAATAAATAAATGTCCATATTGGCAAATAATTATTAAGATATCGCTACAAATGCTGAGATTAAAAAAAATATATAATTATTGTTAAACGCCTGTTTTGTGCCCAAAACAAAAAAATAAAGCCTTATTAATATTTTCTGTCTGCATTTATTTATTTATTCCTTAATTCATTCATTCATTTTTGTTTCATTTATTTTCTCTTTTATTTTTGCGCTCTGCTTTATTTTTACACCCAACATTATTTTTTTCAGCCTGCTTTATTTTTCAGCCTGCTTTATTTTTACGGCCTGCATTGTTCCTCTCACCAAATGCAAAGTAGGGGGGCGGTCTTGTTACAGTGATTGGTTAATTCAGAAAGGGATCTCAATTTGATTAGACCTGTCTAGAAGACATTTTGGCAGTGAGTGTACCATGTGCACTGTTGCTGTCGGTCATGAGGTCATGAACATGGAGAGTCAATCTATCTGACGATTGCTTAGGTCTAACTATCTGTGGCCCGCCCCCTTACTTTGCATTTGGTGAGAGGAATCAAGAAAACAATAATGCAGGCCGTAAAAATAAAGCAGGCTGAAAAAATGAAGCAGAGCAAAAAAATAAA